>MU185495.1:81966-111561 GCA_016904865.1 Pissodes strobi | reverse complement strand
GATACGTGAAGCAGATGCGTTAAGAGCAAAAGATGCTGGAGAGTTTTGTGTAACTTGAGTAACATATCAACTCAGCTGTATATTGACCGTTATTTAATTTAATAATATGCTTTTATCATAATCATAATCATCAAGTGACCATTTGTGTTCAATGACATAGGTCTTCCATAGCGTTATCTATTTTTATCAATCCTGTGCTGCCTCTATCTAGTAACCTCTCCATTTTTATCTGCATGATACTTATTTTGTTTATAGTGTTCCTTGTAAAGCTAAGTGTTTCAGCTTCATATGTAAAAACTGGCAATAAGCACTGGTCGAATACTTTCCTTCCTTTCAGCCGCCCTGGCATTTCTTTGTCAGGTCCATACCATCTGCGATACATAAAATATCTTCTGCTAATCTCATATGGTTCAGTTTGATGGCATTAATGTTTCTGAAAACGATATGGCGTCTGTAAGAGCCTGTAGCATTTGGTATTGATTTATTGTATCCAAGGCTTCCTCCTAATCGAAGATTATGCAGAGGGATTTAATGTATTCGATGCATTTTTAGATAAGGGTCTTAGCTGTTTGTAGATGACCATTTGCACCAAACCCAGTTCGACAGCCAATGTCCTCGCGAGGTTGGTCAAGGTAGAATTATTTTGCAAAACTTTTGATGATTCCCATGAATGATTTATATAAATGCGATAGTAACTTTAAGGGTCTGTAATTTTGCAAGTTGACGATTTATCTCCTCTCTTATGAAGTAATATATTTATGTCCTGCTTTCTAAGCAAGCTTGCTTTTAGTAGGGTAGTTTCGCTGGTTTTTAGGGGCACAAGTTAAAAGATCCCAAAGTTGGAATTTGGATCTCGTTTTGGCTTAGACTTTGCAAAAAAAATTATAATAATAAGTTCAGAAATGAAATAAATTCAAAATGATGCAATTGATGAGTCCAATTAAATCAATTAAATTATACTCAGTAATTGCTTGTGGGGGCGGGTTAGAATATCTTCCAACGTATATCCTGCGTGTCGTAAAAGGCGACTAAAAGGTACCAAAAACTGTCGGTATAAGCAGTACACTCTTGTCAACCAACTGCTTCGGGTGGAAGAGTTAACAAGGGTCAGGACACTCTCTTGTCCTAGGGATGAGAAATTGCGATGAAAAGGCGGATGAACCGATATCTGGTCAACGGCATAAGGATGCAGAAAGCAAATAGGAGACTACTGCATTAAAGATCTGTATTGATATCTCAAGAGAAACTCTTCAAATGAGTGCAGGTAGCAACAGCGAAGCCTCGGATGAAAGGCTTCGCTCTCCGACTAGCAATCGGCGCTGTTCTTCGTCCGGGGAGGTCAGTGTGCAATTGGTGACCGGACACAAGAGGTGCGACTATCAGGCTTCTTGTGCGAAATTAACTACTGATGACACTTTCGAGACTCGCCACAAACATCGCTTGGCAACATGGACCGTCAGAGGTCTTAAAGCGACCGATAAGCTCAATATTCTTGAGAAAGAGTTTACAAGAAGTAATATTGCGATCGCTGGTTTGTCTGAGACTCATTATAGGGGTTCGGGACATTTCACTTCCAGCAATGACAATTTCATGTTTTCCGGGTAATTCTAACGAAAGCATCAATGGTGTTGGCTTTTGGGTGGCGGGAGCTCACGTAAGGACTATTCTCGGTTACAAGTATGTCAGTGAGAGGATAATCACGTTACGCATCAATGCGACCCCTACACCGTTCAATATTGTGCAGGTATATGCTCCTACTTCTAACTCGGATGATGACACTGTGGAATCATTTTACAATGATCTTGAATCTACGCTCGCATCCCTATCAAATCGCGAGATGGTTCTTGTCCTTGGCGATTTTAACGCTAAAGTTGGCCAAACAGTAGAAGATGAATATCTTAAGGCACATATCGGTAAATTCGGTCTTGGTGCCAGAAACGAAAGGGGCCAAAGTCTGTTCCAATTTTGTATTAACAACAACTTCTCAAATGCCAACACCCTTTTTGAACAACACCCACGACGTTTGTATACTTGGGTTTCACCATATGGGCGATATCGCAATCAAATCGATTACGTTTTAGTTAGAATAAGGTGGAAGTCATCTATCAGTCTTTGTAAAACTCTACCAGTTTCCGATTGTGGCTCGGACCATCAACTCCTTCTTTGTGAACTCCAGCTTAAGCTGAAGGTATGTCCACGATCTAAGCAGACACTTTCAACGAAAATCGTTGACCCTGCCTCTTTGTGTTCAAAATGTTCTCAGATTTTTCAGAGTGCCTCGATGACGGATGAATCTTCTTCCAATAATATGTGGTTAACATTTAAGAGTATTCTTACACAAGCTGCCCAAACAACTCAGCCAAAACGCAGCACACAACCTAAACAGCTATGGATTACCACCCATACATTATCCGTCATTGATGAATGCAGAGAGCTTAAGATCTCAGGTTTGGATTCTGACGCAAAGCAAGATCGGTATAGACAATTAACACGTAAAATCCAAAGACTCTGCCGCCAAGATAAGAACTCCTCTCTTCAAGAACGCCAACACAAGCCATTCAAGAGGGATGTTCCTAAAGATAAAATGTCTCAATCGGGACTTTAAAGCCAAAACTTGATCAGTTGAGAACACCGATGGACTTCTCATCACTAGTTTGGACGAGATTATTGAGCTATGGCGCACATATTGTGAAAACCTCTAGTCCGATGTTCACATTCAAGCTTCTTTTTTAAATTACGAGCGTGAGCCGTATATTCTTTTTTCGGAAGTTGAACAGGCCGTTAGGAAACTGAAAACCGGTAAAGCTACAGGCATTGATGCGCTTTTAGCCGAAACTTTGAAGTGCTTAGATGATGACGGCCTACAATTTTTTACATCGTATTTGTCAGAAAATTTGGTCCTCCGGTGTCTAGCCAGACGAATGGTGCACTTCAATCTTTGTTCCGCTACATAAAAAGGGATCTCCGAAAAACCCAGACAATTATCGTCTACTCTCATTGATCTCCCATTCAAGCATGGTTATGTTATATATTCTGCAATCTCGTTTAGAGGGTTTTATTAGCTGGCAAATATTTCCAGAGCAAGCAGGTTTCGTAAAGGGACGTGGTACACGAGAACATATCTTGAACTTGAGGCAAATTGTTGAGAAAGCTAGGGAGCATTACTTCCCAGTCTATGTCTGGTTTATGGACTACTCCAAGGCCTTTGACAACGTAAAGTGGCTTAAACTATGGAAAATTCTTCTCTCCATGGGAGTGCCTGACCACCTGATATATCTTATACAACAGCTCTATGAGTCCAACGCAGCTCCAGCAAGAATTGACGATAACATGTCTGGTCAAACTACAACAAAGAAAGGAGTTCGTCAAAGTTGAGTTTGTGATGAGACAGGTACTGGACGGTTGGGATGGTGGTGTAACTATTGGTGGAGTCAAGATATCTAATTTAAGGGTTGCCGACGATACTACTCTTATTGCTGCTTCTCAGGATGAATTATTAAATTTCCTTAACACCTTAGAACAATATATAGTGCAGCGTGTGGTCTCAGTATCAACTACAACAAGACCAAAGTCAGAGTTCACAACATGTCTGGCAAGACATTGTGACTATGATGATGAATTGCTTTCCTTATTGGAACACTAATATTAAAAGGTAATAAATGAAACGGATAGAGAGGCGAAAAGAAAGACTGGTTTATTACTATAAGAAGTAAAGAATGAGTTGTTTCGTTATAAAGTTGAAAAAGAATTTCACTTCAAGTCGATTAACATTTTAAAAAAAAATTAATTATAATTATAATGGGTATCCACAGTACCTGGTTCTTCTCCAGACGATTCCCGGAAAGGAACATACACAACCAATGAACACAAGGGACTTCCTTGGCAGAAGAAAGTCTGTTCAACTTTTAGACTGTAACGGAATATATGCTTATTCCGCGCCACTAAAACTTCGGTTCATTTGCAAATGATTCTCGGTATTCGATATTTGAGTCGCCTATTCACGAATGGATTTATTTCGAGCAAGTAACGATTTTAGAAGCACTAGTACGCTATTTTGTATCTAACATTTGTGAATTTATTTCACTATAGATTACTATATTTAATATTTAAGTCGACATCTATTCACGAATGGGTTTATATCGTGTGGTTGGCTATTTTAGGAAGCGCAGTACGCTATTGTATACCTAGAATTCATGAATTTAATTTACTATAGACTGCTATATTTAATATTGGGTATTTCTTTAGCTTGACGCCGCATGTTTATAGTAGTAATCACATGATATAAGCAAGCCAATAATACAGCGGCAAGCATAATTTGTTGAACGTCTTAAATTTTAATGGCGAGGTCTTTTATCTTTTTCGAGACGCTTGACGGGTAAGTGCTGATTTTTAATCTTGAAATATTTAATTCATCTTGCAATATATTTAACTAATTCTTTCATTTTTAAATACATAACTAAAATTTGTTTATGATTCGTTTAGCCTTATTCGATTAAAGCAAGAATTTACGATTGTTATATTCCATTTTTATTTAGCTTACTTCTTCAATAATTTTAATTATTGTCGTGACCGTTGGGTAAGAATACCGATTTATTGGTGAATATTTGCGTCTCTCATTAGTTAAATTCATGTAATTTGAAGGAGGCTTAGTCCAGATTTACGGAGAACGTAATTATTTCGTCGTTTAGTGGTCACGCACATTATTTTACGTATTTCCATTCAAATAGAGCAGTATTATTTGGGTGAATTCTCGGAGTAGATTCTATATATTCCTGCAAAGGTAGTAAATTGAATTTTCAGTAAAATTTCTCCTAATTTTCTCTCATAGTATTGCTGGTTTTAATATTTTTTCTTTTCAAGCTCAATTAATTAAATTTTCAGTTTATTTAGCACTCGCCCTGTCTCGTCTCAACACTGATGTACCGACATTACTTTGCATTTATGACAGGTTAATCTCACATGTGTAAATTTATCTGGTTTGTTTATCTTTTATCTAAATTTCTATCTTGATGCGAGAGAGTGATTATCTTATCTTTATCTTTAATTAAATTGAGGCGTAATTACGCTCAATTATCGTTTATGTGCCAAGGGCCGAAATAAAAAGTAATAGCAATTACTTCGCGAAATAAAAAAAAACTGTAAAACATCAATATATTCAAGGTGTTTGCTTAAAAGCCAAAGCAAGGAACATTTGCAGGCAGATAAAATAAAACACAAAAAAAGATTAATATTATACCTGTGAAGGGTTTTTGCCTGAAATCTGCTAACTCAAAGAGTGAACGGGGCAGAACCTCTGCAATGGGAATTAAAGAGAAATGGCGACACGTAAAAAATCAAAAAGCAACTCACCTGGCGTAAACAGTGAAAAATTTCAGTTGTGGAACTGGGTCTAGGCATCAAAAAAACTCTAAAGGTAATATCACAAGGTACCGCCTGACACGGCAAAATTAGTCTTGTAGAATATCGACACAAGAGTATTTCACAAAAACTTTTCTACCGCGACACCGCACTGTTAGTCACAATGGGCGATTTTCGATGCGCCCCTTATTTGACATCTGTCTGTCAAGAGGATAGAAAGAGGGCTAGATGCAAAGTCCACCGGATATTCCTTTCCACAATTGAAACTAGCCAATCCCCTATGAGCTACAAGCGATATTTCAAATCTAATTAATACTTTCCCGTCAATATTTGAAACAATCGTCTAAGATCTTGACCTGACAAATTCAACTTAAATTAAATAAATGTCCTTGCTACACAGGGGGTACTTAATTACTTTTCCATTATTTCTTTAAAACGTGTTTGCTAATAATTAGCTCCTGTTAAAAAAGATATCTATAAATCACAGATCGATAACACTGTGGTTCGGAACATATATCACGCTTTCTATGATAGGCTCAAGGCAAAACGCCAAATCCAGATGTTAATGGACATGATTCCTGAAATTTCAGATACAGAAAGAAATTTATTAAGAAGGAATGCTACGTTATATAAAATCAGCTCAAACCAGAGTAATACGCCAGTTCATGGTGGCATATGTCCGCAAATAATTTCCAACATGAAGTAACAATTACAAAATATGGAATGGTTAATTGTTTCTTGTGTCTTGTAGCGAGTTTGTTTTTATGGTTATTTTCATTCCTTTTTACACGTTTAAAGCGCCAATCCTCAGTTTCTTCTAGGAAAGTTAAAAACCTAAATTAACTAAATAAAGGTTATTTTGAATCGCCAAATGAACGTCAAAAAAGTCCCCCCAAAAAAGCCCCCCTCGTGCATTTTGACATTTTGACAGGCTCTAAAATCTAACCTGCACGAGAGCAAAGAGAACGCTTTGCACATTCCTATCTTAGGTGTTCATAAACTATCGAATGATGTATTGAATTTAACCAGAGGTTTAAAGTTTCAGTTAATTTCATCCGCGGATTAAATTCGAAGTTACTATCATTCGATAGTTTATGAAAACCTAAGATAGGAATGTGCAAACCGTTTTCTTTGATCTCGTACGGTTTAGATTTGAGAGCCTGTCAAGGTGTCAAAATGCCGGACTTTCAACTGTCAATATTTCGTAAACAGCTGAAGATAGGTATAGGATATTATACACGAAATGTGTTTAAATTTCTCTAGAGAGTTCAAAAATTCAATAATATACTGGGTGTTCCATTTAAAGAAACAGTTCTTCCATGGCGAGTATTTTTTTTTGGTTCGAATATTTTTTTGGTTCAATTTTTGAATTTAGCAGAAAAAAATACATCGAATGTATATTTTGGTTTGTTTTAAATATACAGGGAAGGTCAAAAATAAGCCCCTGTTCAGTTCAGTACTTATCCTGAGACATGTTTAATATTATTGACAATCATGTTCTCGAAACAAAATTATTGGAGTTCAAGCTCCCACTTAATACTAAATATTCACTTTTATTTAAGGCAGTTACAAGTATGACCCCCTTCACCATTTTGGAAATAACAGGATATTGCCTGAAAAAACGGTCAAATCATTGCAACGTGACGCAATTACTGAATTTTAACCAGAATTAATGGGAGAAGTAGTAATATACTACGGAATGTGACCTATATATGATGATATCATTCTTATGTGCACCTTTATTTTGAAGTTTAATCAATATTTCAACAAATTCTATAATCAATAGTATATGTTCTTCTGACCGTTACACATTATTATACTTTTATTTAAATTTTTGTTTTGTTGCAATTACATTAGTTGGTAGCGTAAGACAATATGTTATGCATTTAATGTCCTAAAAATTATTTTTGATTTAGCTTCACCCTGTACGAAAAAATATAGGCTGATATAAGTCAACATGTCTGGACCTATCAATATTTGCCATAAAAAGTGCATTTAAAATAGCGGATCGCCAAACGAAAATTAAAACAGTGATTGTAGTTTAGATGCTTGATTCAATAAGTCATTCGATTTGGATTAATATGTTGTAATAATATATTAAAATATTTTTTAGTATTATTATTTTAAAGGACGATTTTCTAGTCAGGAATAACTGTACCGCCACTGACTGCGGAGCGCCGCCTATGGACTACTCTGGTCAATTTGTAAAGCGTTTTTGAACTATTTTTGACGCTATTATCACCTTTCTGATGCTCAAAATCCGCATTTTGCCATTGGTACGAGAAATTGCCAAAGCACATATTACGATGACAAGATGCGGTTTGATTTGTTTATTAAATGAGAGCTAACAGTTGAGCTGAGAGTCATATTTGCTGGTACATCAGTATGCACCTATGTCTTAAAAAGCTTTAGGCTCACGCAGAATAAACAGAGTAAACCACAACTTTCTAAGTGTGCCAATGTGTAAAATGTGTTCATTTATTCTAGTTTAAGAGAAATATATTTTCAGTGTCCTTCGAGCGGATTAGGCAATATCTTAAATATTGATCTTTTGTTGCAGATTCTTCCTTAAGTTTTTCCTCAAGTGCAATCAAAACTGTCTCAAGAACGCTGGCAATCCTAGAGATATGAGACGATTCCAGGTAAATACCCAAATATATTTAGAATTTAATTATTTGCTTGCGAAATTGGTAAAGTATTTATTACTAAAAATTATTATAAACTAATAATATTCATATAGTTATTTACAATTAAGGTTATTAAATTAAATCACATTTTCTTCTATTTTATCCATAGAAGCTCCTATCTCCGTATTCTCATGAATCACAAACATGGGCTTAATAACGTCGGTCTTGTTCTTCTCGTTGAAATATTTCCTGCTGACGATAATATCGCCCTGCAGCAGTACTGTATCGTTTTTCTTCAGTTTGCAGAGCCCTGAGAGTAGGCCATTTCCTGAAAATCAAAAAACTGAATAAATGCCTAACGAAAATAATTCAAATGTTTTTTTGAAAACTTTAGTTGTAGGTATAAACTTTTCGCGTTGAAATCATGATATATACCTTAGAGTCACGTAAAAAATCATTTAATTTAGGAATAAATATGACTTATTGCTAATGGATCTAGTGCCTAGTGAGTCGTCCAAACATTATTATTATGCGCAGTACTAAATTTGTATAAATCGGAATACACTGTCCACATGTCAAAATTTATATTTTCCCGATGGATGATTTTTTCATGAACACTAAGGGTTATGTCGATCGGGTCTTCATATTTCCAGATTTGTAATAATAAATGGAAATTTACCTGATAACAATTGAGTCAAAAATGGTGAACATGGATCCATTGTAGACGTCGGATTCGCTAGTCCATCAGGAAGTGAAGATTGGCTGTCGTCTAAGAGAAAAATAAATTCTTTAGATCGAAAGCTCTATATTTAATATTAACTTAACATTTCATTCAGAAATATGCCATATAATGGGATTCTTATTGGTTAAGTTCAATGCTATCAATACTACAGGAAGGGTCACTTTTTTACGTTTCACTTGATAACAAAGACGCGAAAAAATACTAAAAATCGGTCTATATGCATTAAAAATAAAAATAACAATTATATCCCACTCTTTGGAAGCCATTAGGGCTCAAACCTAGTCCTAAACTAAAAATACATTTTCTGAATCTGGTTATTATCCCAAGCCAAGTGAAATTTTAAAATGTCAGTTTCCTTCTGTTTTGGGTAGATTTTTCTATAATTTTTCCTTATTTTAGATGAGTCTAAATTTGTGTTATTTTGAGCAAGCATTTCCACGTCGAATAAGGGACTTTTTTCAATACCTATACCTGATTATGAGTCTTAGATGTTCATGCTAAAGAAGGTTTGCAGAAGTTTTAAAACTCAATTAGCGTTTGGTTCGCTTGTATACACTGAAATTGCATTATTTTATCCAGCTTAAATTAAATTTTGTTTTAGTGTCAAACATTTGTCTACAAATTTAGGAAACTTTTTAATTTGTTTTGAGATAACCAAGTACTAAGATGCGACCTGCAGACGCATTTGTGGCAAAACATGGGCCATTAGACCAATGATAACATATTATAGAGCAGTAGCTTGGTACTCTAAGAGCTTACAGAGCCACGCGATAATCAAATTGTCCACCATACAAAGACAAGCGTGTCTGGCAATTAGTACCGTCTTCTGCACTACACCCTCGGCAGAACCTGAGTGGCTTCTAAATCTGCCACCTCTCCAAAAAGTACTGGAGAGGAAGGCCAGATGGCTACGTATAGATTGACACAGCCGGTGATCAACAATCCGCAGGCGAACATCATGGTGCCCAACTAGCTGAAAAACGCTAATGAACGAGACATTGTTGTGTCTACCATCAGATGTTACGCTTAAACGAAAACTAGCTATTACCAAGTCTATGACGTCCTCTTACCAGGGAGGAATGAATGGGCAAAAAACTCGGAACATCTGAGAACAAGAGGGAATAGTTGGTTCATTGACGGCTCCAAAACCAATGATAGTACAGGAGCCGCTGCATGGAATAAAAATGGTAAGATTGAGCTTAAGTGTTACCTAGGCAAACATGCAACTATTTTTCAGGCTGAAGTTCAAACCATTGATATAACTGCACAGTGGCTCATCGATAGAAACTGGAAAGGCAAGCCAATCAAAATATTCTGAGACAGTCAAGCGGCTTTGAAAGCCTTTGAATCCAGCCGTTATGTCTCCACGGCAGTATATCAGTGCCAGGAACTACTCACCAAACTAGATAGAGAAAATTAACTAACACTGATCTGGATACCTGGATAGACATGATATGAAGGCAACGAAAGGGCTGATGCTCTTGCGAAGCAGATGGCTTCATAGGACCAGAACCAGTACTTGCAATAGCTTACAACGCAGCTAAAGAAGCCCTCTCCAGGTAGATACAACAGCAATTTGTAGATAAATGGAGAGAGTAGCCGGGCCTAACTCATTTAAGGATGGCAATGAATCTGCCTCAGGAGTGAGAACAAGGTAACTACTTCAGCTTGGCCGACACCAGGTACATTGTCGGCTAAGAAGCCATATGAACAAGATAGGGCTTTCTGAAGAAACGAAATGCCGCTTGTGCTTGTAGGACGGAGAAACAATGGAATATGTTTGCTGTCCAGCAATGGAGACAACCAGGCAATTCTCAAATTACACATGTAGATTTGAAAACTATCCACCCCAGAAAGCTAATCGATTTCATGAAAAGAATCGGGCTCTGGCCTAGTGGACACCTCAGATGTAAGCCACAATAGACCAAGGGTCGCAGTGGTATACTCACGTATACGAATACGAAAGATGCATTTGCTATTGAAAAATTTCATTGGCCTGTTTTAAGAATCAGTTCTGAAATATATGCTGATAATGCGTAAAATTGAATATTTAGTCCACGATATGCATTTCTCTTAATGACAATATAGGTTACTTACTATCTTCCTGAGAGTCACGTTTATCAGTCCCTGAACTATTGATGATCTCTGAACTAGCTTCAGTGTCTTCTTCGCTATTTTCCGAACCTGTCTCGCCTTTAGGTGGTTTGCTGATAGAAGTCTCCCTCGTTTTGCTGCCGTTGTCATTAATGCTGTCACCATTGAGACTTTTAAAAGAGCTATTAAATATCACTTAGGTAAATATTAATTTGAATTAATTTAATTTCCAAAAGATTCTAAGAAAAAATATATAGTACAAAAGGATTATTCCAATGAGAAACTGTATTAGTATTACTGCTTTACCTCACTTGAGGACTTCCACGTCCTACAATATCATCATTGCTCTCCACTTTTGCATCGACAAAATCGTGTCTGTCGTAACGCAGTCCCGCATATTCGTTCGTCAACCTCAACACGATCTTCTTCTTATCTGCCTTGGGCCACTCGTAATAGGCCTTTGCCAAAAATTTACCTTTTCCGCAGGTTACGTTTTCGTGCTTGCTCACCGTGTAAGTTGGATGTTTCTCTACTACTTCAAAATCGCGACTAACGATCTGATTGTCTTCCATTTGAATACCGTATTTTTTATATTCCTTGGCAGGTTCGTTGCTGGGCTGGTTATCTTAAAGAAAAATAGGAATATTATGATAAGTTTCTGGTTAATTCTTGTATGTCTCATTTTGCCTAATTTTTATGCCATTTTCGAGACGTTTTTGCTACATTTATTAACACAATTCATAAATACGTCCCTAGAGCGTTATTGAATTTGACTGAAACGGAAGTTGGAATGGCATGACTTTATAGTATATCTAATCTAAGTTGAACCGGGATCATCTAATGAATATTGGCCATAAGTGGCACCTTAATTATTCAGTATTCCTTTGATGTAGCCGCTTATACCGGTTCAATTTATTCAATATTAATTTGCTGTAGCAATATTGGATGTTTTATGGCGGTTCAATATTGACTATATATACTATATCATCATACTTGCTACATTTATACGATTCATAAACTGGTTTTATTTCAAAACGGTTTATAGTAACATGGTATTAGTACAGGCAATATTTAAATTGGATATCACCAACCTCCTTTTTTCTAAATTTGTTTTTGTTTTCGAAATTTGCAATTTTCTACATGTATTTCCACAGTTTTTTCTCTGAATTTAGTAATTTTTGTGCGTGTTTTGCTTTAAAATAAATGATTTTACCACACGAAGGTAGATCCATCCCACAGTGACGTTATGGATCTTAATTAAACCAATAGGAATGCACAAAAGTGACAGTTAATGGGTGGAGCCAGATGCAATGTATGAAACTTCAAAAATGTCAAAACAAAACCAGTAACTTTTTCTGCTAGTTTAAAACTGATTTTGGGCATGCTTTGGGTTAGTTCTAGTTGGGTTGCGCCCGCGCGGCGAGCGAAGCGAGCAGAGGGGCATGTGCTTTCTCTCGCTTGTCTAGCTCCGCTCACAGTGACTCATAACGGAACTGTGGGGTGGATGTAAGCTCACTTTTATAACATCGTCAAATTTGCGACAAAATTTTCTCAGTTGGCAACACTGATAATAAACCGTTTAAAGCATTTAACCGATTTTACCGATTTTTATTAGGATAAATCGCTTTTTGACAGTGTTTCCAAATTAAAAGGATTAAGCTTGTAAAACGGTTTTATTAGTGTTTATTTATATATGCGCTTGTAATTCAAAATCGGATTCATCCGTGTTCATTTTTGAAGTGGAAACTTCTTTTAGTGCTTTCAGCACACTTTTCATGGGTAGCGAATGAGACTGTGTCGTTACGCGTCACGCGTCAGGCTAGGCAATGTAACGCTCATTTGGGCAAAGTCGGATCCAGTTTCGCCAAGTGGAGGCAGCGAAGCCAATATCTCAACACATAATAGTAAATTACGCAACAAGTGTATACAGTCACCTTTTTTACGAATGGTGAATATTGTCAATACCATGAATAAAAAAGGCTACATTATAGAGGCCTTTTTCGTCAATTTAGTTTGGGTTTTTAAAACTCTTATAAATGATTAAGAGAAGAAATTTAGCAAAAAAGCAGGTAGCTATGTAAGAAACATTTTTTTTTCGATCTGATTAATTTCGTAATACTTTTCAAATATATCAATATAGAGATGGTATAATATGGTTTGCTATCGAAAGAAAATAATATACCTTAGCAGTAGCCTTGGAAGTAATCTAAACGAAAGATTCTCTCCTGGAAATAATTTAAACGTTATTTAAAACTTACCCTCAGCAGGAGTGTTGAAGATAACTTGGTACTCGTGCCACGGTGTCACCACACCATGGCTCTCGTTCACGTACAGGATATTTTTCCAGCAAATTTTCATACATTTCGTTTCGTTGTAAATCGATTCTTCGATTATTTGCCTTTTGGTATCACCGAATCCTTGTAGCAGATCTTTTGTCGTCTTTGGCTTTCCAATGTCTTGGCTTCCCTCAGAAGGTCGATTAGGAGTTGCATCGTAATAGGGTGACATAGGAACAACCGAAGGCAGGTAAGATGTTTCGATGAACGTCTGGAAGCAAAATATGTTTGAATATAACTGATAGAATTTGCGATTCTGGTCAACTACTACCCATTAGAGTCATGACATAATGATAAGACTTGACGATAAAACTTTAGTCTGCCCTATTTGATGAGGCTTTAGTTTCAAAATGTATCGAATTGTTCAAGAGATTGAGGAAAATAAATAATTAGCTCATTGTAGAACGCAGTATCTCAATGGGTACAAATATCTCTAAACAATAGTGAGCAAAGTAAAAACAACAAGTGTTTAATCCACTCTAAACAAAGAGATCTAATAGTGTAGACGTTATGGACATGCAAATCATGCTTCACAGTTCAAAGACGTACTGGACTTCTTCAAATTAGTTCAAGGGAAACCACAAACACATTAGATATTCTGGAAGCTACAGAATGACTATTGATAAATATCAAGTCTGTTTTAGTATTGATAAAAGAGGTTCCTCATATTTTTAGCATCATCCTGATCTTCAAACAACTTTTAGACTTGTCAACCAAGGAAGAATATTCTGTAAGTTACAAAAGTGCCTATTGATGAGTGTAAGTTTGCACTAAAAAATTAGTTGGGCAGACGTTTTCATACGTTTGAGCACCGTCTTGACTTGCTACAAGGAACTTTTAGCAGTACTCTTGTGAAAGAAAGCATTAGAAAAGTAAATATTTTAGAAGTCGAGTTTTTCAAATCAGTTTAACTAAGTATCAGATGTAAAAACGGAGAGTGAAACGTGCGTATCATTCCTTTGGGAAAATTATTCAAATTAAAATAAAATATTGGTTCGCTGTAGAAAACGAAGTTCAGTTCACTTATTCTCTAAATTTTTTATTTCTCATGTGGTCAATATTGTACTAAATCAAGATCAAAATTTTTAGTGCAATTAAAACGTCCAGACAGAATATGAAAAATTGGTTAAAATGTTGATGCATTTGACTTAAAATGAATAACCTCTTCATGTTGAGCATTCTCCCCTATATAGAATTAACATTGTAACAGATACTAACGTTTTATAGATTTTTCATGGTTTATAGAGGTAATCTAAAGTGTAAACAAAATGATTTTAAAAACAAGCTATTTTTTATTTAAAAATATTGTTTTCAAAAGTATTACAAACAAAATTTTTCTGAATATGTTGAGGTAGTTATATTTTTGTTTTATTTTTATAATATAATTTTCTTTTAATACAAAAATCTAGGGAGGTTATAGGTATTTTTTGGCCCTTAATTACATATATTTTTCAACCCAAGCAAGTACTCTCTGAATTGGGAAATAAATTCAGCGTCCGCTTAAAGAAAAAGTGTGAAATGACGTTAATACAATTTTGAAAAGATCCCGAAAACGTGCTTGAACTGCCCTTTTAAACGAAGAAAACTTGATCGTCATACGTGAAAAACTAAAATATTTAAAATGAGGAAGAACTGGGCAATATCAAAATGTCTAGTACAATTAAAACTACCAAACAGAACATGAAAGATTAGAAAGAACATTGTCTTAATTTCATTCTTGTTAAAATTTTGATAAGTTTGACTTTAAATGATTAACCTCTCCATGTTGGACTTTCTCTCCTACATAGGATTAAAATTGTTGTAAATATTAATATTTTGTAGATTTTTCTTAGTTTCTCGAGATTTTCAAAAGTGTTAACAAAATAATCTTAAAAACAAAGCTTTTTTTATTAAAAAATATTGTTTTTAAAGGTATTAAAAACAAGTTTTACCTGAGCATGTTGAGGAAGTTATTTTTTATTCTATTTTTATATGATCATTTTCTCTTAATAAAACAATCTAAGGAAATTGTAGGGAATTATTGGCCCTTAATTAGATATATTTTTCAACCCATCTAGCAAAACACTAACTTCACTCAATAACACTTCTTGAATAGATAATTCGATGCAGTTTGAAATGACGTTAATACACTTTTGATAAGATCTCAAAAATGTACTTGAACTGCCCTTTTATATGAAGAAAACGTAATAGTCATTCCTGAAAAATTGAAAAAGCTAAAGTGAGGAAGAATTTCTATGCGGAACATCTCAAATGTTTTAACAATAAAAGTTGGCTTATCTTATGGTGCATATTGAGCTTAATTCAGTCATAAAACATTTTGTAATTGGACAATCTATCCAGAAATCAAAGTTCATATACAGAGTATTTCAAAATGATGGTTACAAACTTCGGGATGTGATTACTGACATTATATTAGAATATCCCTAGTCGTTTCGTTACAGAGATACAGAGTGTAGGGTTTCAACTATTAAAAAAAAAATTAAATAACTGCGGTAATATTTTTTTTTATGAAATTTGGGAAGTATAATAAGCATTTAAGGGCACTTATTTTCAAAATATAACACTTGCCCAAATTTAACCAGTGGTGTCGGTACGAAATTTTGTTATAATTTTTGTATGGAAACTTTGGTACGCCACTGACATTTAAAAATGTTTTTGAGTCGAACAGAATTTAAATAAACTGGTAATATGGTTATGCCGCCATGACTCGGTCGTCAGAGCCTCGTATGTAAAAGCAGGATGCACCACGTGCAGGTGAGGTTAAGATTTGAGTATGAGAGGCTATTTGAGCCTCATAACTAGCGCATTATATCATTTAGATTACTATATCCCCTATCTACATGTTAAAAAAATCATAGATAAGGTGGTGAAGAAATAGTTATGGAAGAAGAATTTTAATACTGGCAGATTTAGAATTCAAAAATACGGGTTTTCGAAATTTCATGAATATTATCCTTCATTGGGAAACCAGAAACATCAATATGTTGTGCTCCGACAGTCTTGAACCGATCACAAAATTTTTCCTAACACAAACAAAATCATGCCCTTTAAAAAACAGGAGTTTTCGGATTACCAAAGACAAGTTGTAAAATAGCCAAATCTCGGGTAGAATATATCTATCATGAGATACGACCCAACAGATTAGCAGATAAAAGAAGTTGAGCAAAGAAAAAGATATTTTTTAAATAACTTGAGATTTTTTCTCTCCAAAAATTGCAGCTTTAGAAATGGTTGACTAAAAAAGTTTTCATCTAGAAGTGTCTGCTTGTGAGCCGATGAGTCAGGTCAATGTTCAAGAAGTTGAATTTCAAAATATGGAATTCTTGCATATATCATTCAATATCATTCAATCATTGCTGTTCGGGTATCAGGGTTTGCAGACATTAAAACATAAGGCATCGTATGCCCATAAATGTTTCTTTCTTAATCGATATCACCATGCCCATTTTCTCTGAAATTACGCATCTGAATTTATTGGTTAAATATGTATATCCTAAACGTAAATGACCTCACAAATAGCAAAAGTAAAAGCTAATTTTACAGTGCCAATCGATTTAGATTTAGTGTATTTTTTAAGAAAATAATATAATCAAAGCAAGATATGAAAACAATAATTGAAGGAACAAGAGGTTTGTATTATCAGCAAAATACCTTTTTTCTGTCACTGTTTTTTTTTTATTTAAAGTATTACTGTTATTTTCTTATAAATATTTTGATTTTTTTTTATTTGAGATAATCTTGTGATTGTGTGCTACGTTGGGGTTTGGAACCTTCGGCAACATGCACTAAAAACAGAGTTTCATCCACAATACCGAAACAGAATTTTTGCACTCGACGCGCGTTTCGCTAACCATGTTAGCATCATCAGGAGATGATTAAAACTAAAATGAAAATCTACCTAACTCTCTTTTATACTACTATTTCCTTAATCAAGCGGAACTAAAAAGGACCAATCCTGGAATCCCGCTAGTCACGCTTGATCAACCAATACAATGGACTATACGGAATAGGCCCTCTATCTCTATTTAAACTATTCTTACATTTAATAATTTCCATACTTTCATATGCGTCTAATAATCTCCTATCAGTTATATTATGAATTAATTTTAAATTTTTAATTGTTATTCTATGATTATTATCAAAAGCATGCTCGGCAACACTTGATTTTTCTGTTCTACCATACTTTAAATGAGCTATGTGTTCTTTGAATCTCGTTTGTATAGATCTTCTAGTTTGCCCAACATATTTTTGGTTACAATCCATGCATCCAATTTCATATATTCCACTTCTTTCTAATATTTCAATTTTATCCTTTGGACCACCTAATAATTTCTTAATGTTAAACTGAGTCTGGTATACTAATTTTAAACCTACTTCCTTAAAAACTTTTTGGAGTCCTCTAGTATACTGAGGATTATACGGTATCGAAACATATTTTGTATTTTCATCCTGATTGACGAAAGAAGTGGAATCACGAATGGTCTTTCTAAACAAATGCCTATTAATTAGCTTATTTATTAAATTAGTATTAAAACCATTAACGTTCGCTATATTCCTGATTGTTTCCTTTTCATTATTAAATCTTTCTCTGCTAAGAGGAAAGTTAACCAAACGGTGTACTAAAAAATGAAAGCTGGCCATTTTATGTTGCTCACAGTGGAAGGAGTCATTAGGAATATATCGGTTAGTGGCAGTATTTTTTCTGTAAACATCAAATTCTAGTGTGTTATTATCGTATAGTTTTAATCATCTCCTGATGATGCTAACATGGTTAGCGAAACGCGCGTCGAGTGCAAAAATTCTGTTTCGGTATTGTGGATGAAACTCTGTTTTT
Organism: Pissodes strobi; assembly: GCA_016904865.1. Lineage (NCBI taxonomy): Eukaryota > Metazoa > Arthropoda > Insecta > Coleoptera > Curculionidae > Pissodes > Pissodes strobi. The sequence continues at coordinate 93,570 of MU185495.1, read as the reverse complement.
AGTATTGTGATTGTGTGGTTCAAAATAATAATGTATTGAATGTATTGTCAAAAAAGTTTTTGTATAAAAAAAACAATACTTTGTTGTTCTAAATGAACTAGAGATTTATAAAAAAAATAATATAATGTCATTGCCGTAGCATGATTTTTATTTCACAATAAATCGTTTTTTCAGATATGTTAGAAAGCCTTTGGCCGACTTTGTTTGAATTTGACGGGGCTATTTTGCAGTCATAAGGAGGTATTACGTTCAGTGGCATCCCTGAGTGTAGTTAAAAAAATACCATTAACCAAAAAAATGTAAGCCACTGACTTTTTTAATTTAATTTTTTTTTTCGAATTATTTGTTGTTATTGTTTTTATATCTTTTTTTGATTTCGGAATAAAAAAATTAAGGCAGTTTTTTAAATTTCTGATCGACTAAAAAATAATTATAATTTTCGCTTAAACCGTATCAAAAAACACCAAATACCTTTTTTGCTTAAATGTCAATGGCGTACCAAAGTTTCCATACAAAAAATATAACATAATTTCGTATCGACGCCACTGGTTAAATTTTGGCCAGTGTTATATTTTGAAAATAAGTGTTCCTACATGCTTATTTTTTTTCCCAAATTTCATAAAAAAAATATTAACGCATTTAGGTGTTATTTAAAAAAAAATTATTAAAATTCAACATCCTGTATCTTCGTAACGAAACGACTAATGACCATAGTTTATTAGAACTTTCTATCCTAAAATAACGTCAAGAATCACGTCCCGAAGTTTGTAATCATCCTTTTGAAACACCCTGAATAATGAGATAAAGTATTGACTCTAGAGCCAATCATAAAAAATTGAAAGTGTCAGATTTTGAAGAAATAAATTTTATTTTATTGATACATATGGTCTCCACCATGGTAGCACCATTACTTTTATAGATTTGATTTCAATACTAACATAAGGTATTTTTTTTAATAATTCGGAATATACCCTCCGATTTGGATTGTATATATTTATGTTAAATGGACACCACATATTTTTTATATTGAAACAACGCTGAAAATATATAGGTATTCTGTTTTATAATGAACTAGCAAAAGTTGTTGATATTTGTATTTAACATTGCCAATATTTTAATACTCTATCATTATTAGGTGCGAAATTAAGAAACATTAAATGCACAAACAGATCCTAAAGAACGCCCTGAATGAATAAATCAAGCACTATTTATTTTACAAATTAGAGGGCCTGTATATTATAATACCAGGAGCTAGACCATTAAGTTTAATTTTCAATGGGATTATACAACTGGCATTCATTACGTAATTACAGGATGATCGAAGATTGATTACCTCCACAAATGAGACAACCTGTTTTTGCTGTATTTTTTTGCCAACCAAATATTTACCTATGCCCCCCACCCGCTTTAAAACATTATATTTTATATATTATTATTTGTCTGGCAAAAATTCAAGGGCCTATCGATTGAAAAATATATTTTTTTAAAAATTGACAGAATTGCATATGTACTTACCCCCATAAAAATTAAACATATTGTGACGACGAAAATCATTGTAGCCGAACACTGAAATCACTGGATAGTCTCGATACACTGTCAATCAAAACGACCGGAAAATGTGTTTTGATAACTTTTATGAGCAATTAATCGCTTTTATATCAAACACAATTGTTTAAATAAATCATTTAATTACGTCGATGGTTCTGAAGAAATAGGTGTTAATAATCTTTGCTTTTATATGTAAAAACGTACAATTACAATGATATTCTTTGTTCGGTTCATTTTTATGGTAAAGTTCAAGTTCGCTTGGATCAGGATACGTGCAGATCTTAAGATTTTGTAATTTTAATTGTTGGATTTGATTAGGGGTTTGAACTTAGGTCAGTTTAACGAACTGTGATATCGGAGGCTATTTCAAAAAAGTACTAGCGATAATTTTTTTCAAAAAAATTTATTTTGGTCTGTATCAAATATCGAAACTCTAAAAGATGCTCTGTCAACTAATGCAAACTGCCAGTAATTTTGTCCACTAGCTCGTACTAGCTTAAACAAACCTAAACTAACCCAAATTAACCCAAACTAGCAGAAACTAACTGAAATGATTTAGCCCCGGCATGCACTTTGTGCAAGCCCGCAAATCATTCATTTACATATTAATTACACCTATAGCTTTTGAGTTTTTAATATAATTTAGAACTTGGCTCTTTCCTACATATCACGTGTTTTCAAACATTAACACAACATGTATAACCTTCCGCTCACTTTGCTTTTTCGGTTATCAAAACCAACAAAAACTGTTCAAAAGTATCCAAAAACATGCCAATAATCGAAAATAAAAATTTTGAAAAAAGCATCAGTGCGATATTTTTCAATTTTGATGTTTTGCTTTCTTGGTATTTTTTACTTTCGATATTTTTTAATATCGATGAATTACAATTTCGATATTTTGCTTTCGATATTTTCAACTTTTGACAGATTGACAGATTTGTTCCTCGAAACGTCAAGTTTCTTATAGTTCATTGCTTCGATATTTTACGATTTTGATCTTGTGCCTTTTTGTTATTTTTTACATTTTATATTTGGGACTTTCAATATTTTGTAAAATCGATGAAAGTGATATTTTTCAATTTCGATATTTCGCATCATTTATCGATATTTTTGCATTCGATATCTTGACTTTCGATCTTATTGTTGCCTGCCATAATTAAGTATTACGTTTTTTGGAGAAATTCAATGGTTTTCGTATTATTTTTAAGTTGCATCTCTTAGCTACAGTTTATAGCAAAATTAACAAAAACACATTCATTTTTTATTTAACATTAAAGCACTTTCTTTAATTTTGTGTTATTCTGGTAGCGATTCCTTTGCTAAAATACATGAACATTCAATTTTATATTGTGATTGCTATCAAGTGTATGTTGACAAATAATATGCGATTTGAGAATTTTTAGGCAAAAAACTTGTATTTACTAATAATTTCCGTTTATAGTTTTCTCGCAGGGCTTTTTCGAACCGTCAAGTTCCTTTTAGCTCATCAGTTCGATATTTCACAATTTTGATGTTGTGCTTCCTTATTATTTTTTTGCATTTGATAATTGCAACTACAATTACAATTTCGATATCTTGCTTTCGATATTTTCACCTTTGATTTTTTCCATTCGAAATTTACTATTTTCGAATTTATTCTAAAGCAATATTTTTTAATTACGATATTTAGCTTTGTGATCAATTGTTATCGATTTTTTGCTTTTGATATTTTGACTTTCGATCTTTTTTTTGCCTGCTATAATTAATATGGTTTGGAGGAATTCAATGATTTTCGTAATGTTTTTTTTACGTTGCATTTCTTAACTTCAGTGTTTAGCAAAATTAACAAAAACCGAAGCAACATATTTATTTTTATTTAAGGAAATTAAAGTACTTTCCTTAATTTTCTTTCGCTGAAATACTGGGAGCATTCAATCGTATACTGTGATTGTTATCAAATGTGTATTGACAAATATGCGATATGTAGAATTTTAGACAAAAAACTTTTTCTGCCATCAAATTTTAAACTGGACAAAATCTTATTTTCTTGTTATTCAAATCGTTATATTTGTATTTACTATTCATTTCCGTTTTTTTTTTAGTCTTCTCGAGGAGACTTGAGATTTGTTCCTCGAAACGTCAAGTTCCTTTTAGTTCATCTGTTCGATATTTTATAATTTTAATGTTGTGCTTTTTGTCATTTTTTATATTCGATATTTACAATTTCCATAGTTTGCACTTTTGATATTTTGCTTTCGATATTTTCTACTTTTGATTCTTTGCATTATTGCATTCGAATTTACTCAAAGGTGATATTTTTCAATATCGACATTTTGCTTTTTGATCAAATGTTATCGATATTTTTGCTTTCGATACTTTAACTTTTTATCTTATTGTGTCCTGCCAGCCATAATTATAAAACCTTTCGCTCGTTTCCCTTGCTCCCGGATCCAAACCAACAAAAATTATTTAAAAGTATCCAAAGACGTGCCAAATATTAAAAATTAAAACTTTGAAAAATGCAGCAGTGCGATATTTTTCAATTTTGATGTTATGCTTTCATGTTATTTCTTACTTTAGATAGTTTGTAATATCGATGAATTACAATTTCGATATTTTGCATTCGATATTTTCAACTTTTTACAGATTGACAGATTTGTTCCTCGAAACGTCAAGTTTCTTGTAGTTCATCGTTTCGATATTTTACGATTTTGATCTAGTGCTTTTTTGTAATTTTTCACATTCTATATTAGGGACTTTCAATATTTTGTAACATCGATGAATTACAATTTCGATATTTTGCATTTTCGACATTTTGCTTTCGATATTTTCAACATTTGATTTTTGCATTCGTAATTTAGTATTTTCGAATTTTCTCTAAAACCATATTTTTCAAATTTCGATAGTTAGCTTTTTGATCAGATGTTGTCGATATTTTTGCTTTCGATCTTGTTGTTGCCTGCCATAATTAAGTGTTATGTTTTTTTGAGGAATTGGTTTTCGTATTTTTTTTAAGTGGCCTTTCTTAGCTTCAATTTTTAGCAAAATTAACAAACAGTAAAGCAACATATTTATTTTTATTTTTTAACAAAATTAAAGCACTCTTTAATTTTCTGTTTTTTTTTTTGCTGAAATACTTGAGGCATTCAATTGTATTCTGTGATTGTTATCAAATGTGTATTGACAAATATGCGATTTGTGGAATTTTAGGCAAAAAGCTTTTTCTGCCACCGAATTTTAAACTGGACAAAATGCATGCGCTTTTTATTGTCTTGGTATTCAAATCGTTATAATTGTATTTACTATTCATTTCGGTTTCTCTTTTAGTTTTCTTAAGGAAACGGATTTGGTCCTCGAAACGTCAAGTTCCTTTTAGATCATCAGTTCGATATTTTATAATTTTAATGTTGTGCTTTTTTGTCGTTTTATACATTCGATATTTACAATTCCCATAGTTTGCACTTTCAATATTTTGCTTTCGATATTTTCAACTTTTGATTCTTTGCATTCGAATTTACTGAAAGGTCATATTTTTCAATTTCGATATTTATCTCTTTGATCAAATCTTAGCGATACCTTGGCTTTCGATATTTGCCTGCCATAATTAAGCATTATGTTTTTGGAGGAATTCATATTATTTTGAAATTGCATTTCTTAGCTTCAGTTTTTACCAAAATTAACAAAAACTGAAGCCACAAATTCATTGTTAGTTAACAACATTAAAGCACTGTAATATTGATATACGATTTGTGGAATTTTAGGCAAAACACTTTTTTGCCGCCGAATTTTAAACTGGACAAAATGCACGCGCTTTTTATTGTCTTTCTATTCAAATCGTTATAATTGTATTTACTATTCATTTCCATTTTTTTTTTAGTCTTCCCGAGGAGACATATTTGTTCCTCGAAACGTCAAGTTCCTTTTAGTTCTTCTATTCGATATTTTATAATTTTAATGTTGTACTTTCTTGTCATTTTTTACAATCGATATTTACAATTTCCATAGTTTACACTTTCAATGTTTTTGTTTTCGATATTTTCAATTCTTATTATTCAATTTTGATATCTAGCTTTTTGATCAAATATTATTGATATTTAGGCTTTCGATCTTATTGTTGCCTGCCAGCCATAATTAAGTATTATTGGAGCAATTCATATTATTTTTAAATGGCATTTCTTAGCTTCAGTTTTTAGCAAAATTAACAAAAACTGAAGCATTAAATTAATTTTTATTTAAGAACATTAAACCGCTTTCTTTAATTTAATATTTTTTGTGGCGATTTCTTTGTCCTTTGCTAAAATATTTGAAGCATATCTAATATTGACAAAAATGCAATTTGTAGGGAATTTTGGGCAAAAAAACTTTTCTGCCGTCGAATTTTAAACTGGACAAAATGCATGCGCTTTTTATTGTCTTGCTGTTTAAATCGCTATAATTGTATTTACTATTCATTTCTGTTTTTTTTTTGTTTTCTCGATTAGACAGATTTGTTCCTCGAAACGAAAATTTTAATGTTGTGCTTTCTTGTCATTTTTTACATTCGATATTTACAATTTCCATGGTTTGCATTTTCGATATTTTGCTTTCGATATTTTCAACTTTTGATTCTTTACATTCAAATTTGCTCAAAGATGATATTTTTCAATTTCAATACTTAGCTTTTTGATCAATTGCTATCGATATTTTTGCTTTCGATATTTTGACTTTCGATTGCCTGCCAGCCATAATTAAGTAGGTATTATGTTTTTTTGGAGCAATTCATATTATTTTTAAACGGCATTTCTTAACTTCAGTTTTTAGCAAAATTAACAAAAAATGAGGCAACAAATTTATTTTTAATTAACAACATTAAAGCACTTTCTTTAATTGTATATTTTTTTGATAGCGATTGCTTTGTCCTCTGCTAAAGCATATGTAATATTGACAAATATGAGATTTGTGGAATTTAGGGCAAAAAAAACTTTTTCTGCCGTCGAATTTTGAACTGGACAAAATGCACGCGCTTTTTATGATATTTCTATTCAAATCGTTATCATTTTATTTACTAATTATTTCCTTTTTGAGTTTTCTCGCTATGACAGATTTGTCCTTCGAAACGTCAAGTTACTTTTAGATATTTTAGCTTCATTAGGGTCACTTAATTGGCACTTGCCCAATTTATACCCTGGGACCAGGACCGCAGAGGTCCTACATATTTCTAGTCAAATTTGATGCATATTTAAAAATCGAAGTGAAGGTCAGGGACACACAAAAATGAATCCTCCACAACAATATGGAACAAAATATATACAACGTTAAAAAAATATGTCGCGTGCTTTTTAAAAAACAAATGTCATCGATGAATCCGCCACACATTATTCCAATGTTGAACTACAAACCCAAGAACTCCATACTTCGACGGCATCATATTCTCCCCCCTAATCTTGTCGGCGTCCCCCTTCGATGGCCGCCCGTATCGAACGGCGTGTGCCGACTGATCCCCAAGCCGCCCCCCTTGGCCCCTCGTCGGCGTCCCCATGGGAACGCGTACGGGGAGCCGTCGTTCCCAAGGGAGCGCGTGCGTCCCCCCGGGAGGAGTCTGTCTTGAAATGCACTTCGGACGATCGGACTCAGTCATATTCGGTGGTAGGTGATGGCGAGAAGCTATACCGGAGCCCGGAGGGGACGTAAATTCAGAGGCGTCGCACAAATTTAATTTTTCACCGAATAAGTTCATTCGAATGTTCGTACGTATAAATTAGATGGAACACTTTTAGATTCCACTGCCTATCAGAATCATCAAGAATGATTAGCAGCAACAATTACTAGTGTAGTTATACCAACAAATATGATGATGTTGCATATTCTTCCATATAACACATCCTATTTTTCCCTCGGATGCCCTTCTCAGTTATTTCAAAATCTGGGAATAGCATCGGGGATTTGTTGACTCCATCTTGCCGGCATCAATTCGAGGAAACCGGAAACTGCTCCTGCATCTGCAATAAAAAGATGTCAATTTTAGATATTAGGAAGGTGCATCGAAATCGAATTTATGAACTAACGCATATGACTTAGGTTATTTTATCCCTTTACGCTCATTTACTTCCTTTATACAAATAGAAACATTGCATTTTGTAAATTGTTGGCTATTGAATAAATACTTTAAATGTCGCTGGAAACTAAATGGGTTTATGATGAAAGTATAAAAAGAATTTGGTTAGTTAACCAGATTAGATTCAAATCCAATAGGCTAATGAATATTAATAATGACAAAGATGATTTATACGTTATTAAAGTATAGAATGCTTTAAATTAGAAACGCATATTTTCTGTTTTAATTGCTAACTGGATCTCTTAGTTTACTGTAATAATAAAATGGTTCTTTTATTGATAAACCCGTCCAGCAAAAAGAGCACTTTATTATTAAAGTGGCAAATAGGTGAAATATATATAAATCAATTTGCCGGTGAACGAAGAATTAAAAAAACAAAAAACCGCAACAAAAGGAGATAAAGTATTAAAAACGCCTGAGTATATACTAACAGTTAATAAAGTCGTTTGAAATGTAAACCGAAATAGGAGCCCCGTTTCATTTATAAATTTTTAAATTCCTGATGATTTATTGCGTAACTATTGGTTCATTTGTTGAAAATGCTGCAGAGAAAAAACATTTTACTGATGTACATGCATAATGATGCCAAATTAGCGAGTAAAACGCAAGAAAAATAAAATTAGAAATAAGGACACGTAAGTTACAGTATTGATGAAAATAATGAAGAAAATGTCAAAAGGCTATTCATACACTAACACAAAAAAAAATTGTAAAATTTTCTCTTCCAGTACCAGGAAGTTATATTTTTAACATTGTAGTTAGAGCAGTATTTATTAACTTAAAAAAAAAATAAATCGATTTTGAGTAATCCTAGAAATTTTTAAATAATTTTGCTTGATTGATTCCTTCAACCACACATGGTTGAACCGTTTTAACACTCTCAGAGCAGTATTTATCATCTTAAAAAAAAATAAATCGATTTTGAGTAATCCTAGTAATTTTTAAATAATTTTGCTTGATTACAGTATCATCAACATGGCTTCAATGTTCAATGCAAAATTAAGTTCCGGAGTAATTCCCCTGATCGGTTCTTCTGGGGGAAAAGTATTGAATGAACATAAGATAATACTGAAGAGAGACAGACAGAGAAGCAACGAGACCGCCATAAAAATGAAGGTAGCTACCTGGAACGTCAGAAGTATGTATGAAACAGGCAAAATACACAATGCCATTAAGGAAATGAAGAGAATGCAGATAGACGTGTTAGGAGTTAGCGAAATGCGGTGGCCCGGTAATGGAGAGTGCGATATTGATGGATATCAGGTTTACTATGCTGGCAATGATGAAGCGCACCATTACAAAGGAGTGGCATTTATACTAGCAAAGAATATAGCAAAATCGGATAAAAATGTTACACCTATATCTGGTAAAGTAATTATTTTACTGAACTCAAAGCCGTTCAATACCAACATAATCCAAGTATATGCCCCAACATCCACCAGTAGTGAAGAAGATCTGGAAAAGTTTTACAAACATTTCGATGATGTCCTTACTCTCAGTAAAAGTTCAGACCACAGTTATGCGCGAGTTTAATGCCAAAGTAGGCAAAGGTCGCTGCCACAGCAATGTAGGAGACTATGGCCTACAAAACAGGAACGACCAAGGCGATAGATTAGTTCAATTCTGCCAAGAATACGATTTCGGGATAACAAATACATACTTCAAACTGATCAGAAACCAGGTCGACTACATTTTAACAACACATCGTTTCAGGAATAACCTAAAATCGGTCAAAACGCATCCAGGTGCAGACATCGGATCTGATCATAAGCCTGTGGTCGCTGTAATCCATGTACGATTGAAAAAAGTCAATAAGAAGCTTTTCATTAACAAAATCGACAGAGCACAGTTAAAGAACAAGACCATAAGGGAAGAGGTGCGTAAGGAATTGCATGAATGTCTTAATAACCAGGAGTTGATTGGAAATGATGTGGAAAAAGACTCGAGTACAATTAAAACATCGATAAGTAAAATTTGCCACGAAAAGTTGAAGGGTAAATCACAAACAAGAAAGATATCTTGGATGACGAAAGAGATAATTGATCTGATGGAACAGCGACGAACCGCAAAAAAATAATAAAAACGTTTATAAGGAGCTACAAAAAACGGTGAGACCGAAAATCCGGCAAGCAAAGGAGAAAATATTGACCGAGCAGTGTGCGGAAATCGAGGAACTGGAGGCAAAATACGATACGTTCAACATGTACAAGATAATTAAGGAAGCTACTGGAATTAATAACAAGAGGAAAGCTGGGCAACTATACAATCACGAAGAGAAGAGAAAGCCATACCTGATCTGGAGGGAAAACTAGTTGAGTGGGTAAAGTGCATCACCGATCTGTTAAATGATATCCGTGTAGATGAACCGCCAGTAATAACAACTCTAGAAGGACCCCTAATAACATGCGATGAGGTAGAACAAGCTATAAAATTTGCAATAACTGGTAAGGCAAGAGGACCAGATGAAATACCTTGTGAAATCTAAATTCAGCTGAGAGCTACCTTGTCGAGAGGCGATCGAGAATAACGTTGTCCTTAATCGTGTCGACACCAGTAGATCACGCAAAATACATAAGACTGAAGGAATAAATTAGATAACACAAATATAGCAGATTGCCGAAACCAATTAGGTAAATCACATCAATTTAAAAATATCACACCTTAAACTTTACAATATCACAATATAAAAAATAATTTTTTCTCGGTGAGGATTAGATACTTTGAGATCTTGCTAAAGACCCAACATTTACATACTTCTCCTGCCAAATAAAATTGAAACGAATGAATAAATCAGCGAAAATTTAACAACCCCATAATAGAAAACTCTAGCTAAAAAAAATTATGATATTGTTAAAGTGTGAATTATTGACTTCAAGAGCCCAATTATTTTATATATAATAGCTGTTTACATAATTTAAGATTTTTGGTCGCCTATTTTTCCCACTTAAACCATATTAATTATAGATACAATTTTTAAATTTACCCTAGGATTTTCAAAAAGGTTCCCAACATTTTCAAGCTGTCTAATAGTTTACTAAGGCTTTGCGTCAAATTTGAAAATAGGTCGACCCAGATTTAGCATTTTGCTAAACTATGTTAGGATGATAAAAAAACTCAGAAGAACAGACAAAGAGTACCTTAATCTTGAGATCTTAGAGTATGGTCATACTTTTGAAAAAATATTAATTGACCTTAGCTTAAATCTAATTTTGAGTTAAGACTCTTGAGTCTTTTGAAGCTCGGTGAATCGACTCACATCTTAGAGCGACATGAGAAACAATCATCAAGGGTTCTTGTCAGAACCGACCTTGATGATGGCATCCATAAATATAGAGGGTATTACGACTGATAAACAGGAAATACTTATCAGAGTTCTGCAAAATCATCAAATGCCATATTATGTGCATTCAGGAGACAGACACACAGGGACCACACGCAAAAAAAAACAATATCTCTGGCATGCCCCACAATAAGTACGGTAATTTAAAAAAAAAATTAAATCTTTGTCTCGGTCTTAGCTTGATTTTCGAGAAATCTTAAATCTTTCCAACCTCCATTAAAAATAATATAAATTCTCACATTTTACGAAAATTTCAGCTTTGTTAGTTACTGATTCTATCGTTTGAATTAGTGAGCCAGCGTTTTTTAAACTCATCTTAAATAATTACTATACAAAACTCAAATCAGCATAGGAAGTACTAAAAAAAGTCAGAGGAAATAGTCCATATTAGATTCTTCCGGTGGCAATTATCATTATAGAAAGTTATTTTAGCAAATTATATTAATAAAAGCATAGTTATGGCTAAATTATCTTTCCATACTACCAAACAAACATGAGATTTAAAACTTATATTAAGTCATTTTCTGACTTTAATAGGTCAATAAATATTAAAGCCACTCATTCCTAGCATTGCACGGTCGAAGTTATTAGCGTTTAGTTTCGTTCAAACTTTCTTTCAAAATTTCAGATGATAACAGAAAAT
>MU185495.1:60388-76966 GCA_016904865.1 Pissodes strobi | reverse complement strand
AGTTTCGTCCTTTCGGGACTCATCAGAGGAACGTGTGTGGGCTTTTCGCTCACTAGAACCTGACTATCTATGATGTTATCGATACCCTGATGCACCTACCTGAGAGAAGACATTCACCAGCCGTCACTCGAACCGAGAATGCTCCATCGTCTGGACAAGCCCCATGTTGGGCTATATGTGAGAAGATTGGATCAGCAGAAACAACTACTCCAAGAGCTAATACCCCTACCGGCATTGAATTATACTGCTGATTCCGTTTTCTCTGGGGATATTAGGGATAGTAGGTTTCTGAGACGGAATCGGTTCAAAATAAATTAAGGCTAACTGAAATTAACCAAAAGTCGATTGAACGACTAACCCAAACTAACCCAAACTAACTAAAAGTAACCAAAAGCAACCAAAAGCACAAAAAGGGTTAAAATGAATCGGAATAAATTTAAAAAATGAAAGTAAGTTAAAACTAATTCAAAGTAACCGAAATTTGGTGATTAACTAAAACTAACCATAAAAATTAAAATTGGTTATAACCTATCGGTTCCGGTTCAAATTACTAAAATAAATTGGAACTAACTGAAACTAACCGAAAGTTGATTCAACGACTAACCGAAAGTAACCAAAAGCTCCAAAAAAGGCTAAAACGTATCGGAACAGATTAAAAATATTAAAGTAAGTTAACACGAACCAAATCGAACCGAATTTTGGCGACTAACCAAAACTACCCAAAAACATTAAATTCGATTATAACGTATCGGCGCCGATTGAAATGACTAAAATTAAAACTAACTGAAATTAACTGAATATTGATTGAATGACTACCCACGACGACTATCTAACCCAATCTAACCCGAACTAGCCAAAAGCACCAAATATGGCTAAAACGTATCAAAACAGACTAAAAATATTATAGTAAGTTAAAAAATAACCCAAATTAACCGAATTTTGGCGACTAACCAAAATTAACCAAACACATTAAAATTGGTTATAACATATCGGAAAATTGATTGAATGACTAACCAAAACTAATCAAAAGTAACCAAAAAGCACCAAAACGGGCTAAAATGTATCGAAATAGGTTACACAAATTAAAGTAAGTTAAAACTAATCAAAACGAACCGAATTTTGGCGACTAACGAAAACTAACCAAATTTATTAAACTTGATTATAAGGTATCGGAACCGACTCAAATGACTAAAATAGGTTGAAACTAAGTGAAACTAACCACAGACCTAGGAAGGGGAAACTAACCGCAAGTTGATTAGGCGACTAACCAAAATTAACCAAATCTATTTAAATTAATTATAACGTATCAGAACCAGCTCAAATAAGTGAAATAAGTTGAGACTAAGTGAAACTAACCAAAAGTTTATTAGGCGACTAACCCAAACTAACCAAATATATTAAATTTTTTTATAAAATATCAAAACCGACTGAAATGACTAAAATAAGTAGAGACTAAGTGAAACTAACCGGAAGTTTATTAGACGGCTAACCAAAAGTAACCAAATTTATTAAATTAAATTATAACGTTTCGGAACCGACTCAAATGACTAAAATAAATTGAGACTAAGTAAAACTAACCGAAAGTTGATTAAACAACTAACCAAAATCAACCAAATCTATTAAAATTGATTATAACGTATCAGAACTAGCTCAAATAAGTAAAATAAGTTGAGACTAAAAGAAACTAAACGAAAGTTGATTAGACGACTAACCAGAACTAACCAAATCTATTAAAATTGATTATAACGTATCGGAAACGACTCAAGTAACTAAAATAAGTTAAGACTAAGTGAAACTAACCGAAAGTTGATTAGACGACTAACCAAAACTAACCAAATCTATTAAAACTGATGATAACGTATCGGAACCGGCTCAAATAAGTAAAATAAGTTGAGACTAAGTGAAACTAACTGGAAGTTGATGCGACGATTATCCAGTACTAACCAAATTTATTAAAATTGATTATAACATATCGCAACTGACTCGAATGCCTAAAATAAGTTGAGACTAAGTAAAACTACACGAAAGTTGATTCGACGATTAATCAAGACTAACCAAATCTATTAAAATTGATTATAACGTATGGTAATCGGTCCAAATGACTAAAATAAGTTGATATTAACTGAATCTAACCGAAAGTTAATTAGCAGACTAACCAAAACTAACCAAATCTATTACAATTGATTATAACGTATCGGAACCAGCTCAAATATGTAAAATAAGTTGAGACTAAGTGAAACTAACCGAAAGTTTATTAGACGGCTAACCAAAAGTAACCAAATTTATTAAATTAAATTATAACGTTTCGGAACCGACTCAAATGACTAAAATAAATTGAGACTAAGTAAAACTAACCGAAAGTTGATTAAACGACTAACCAAAACTAACCAAATCTATTAAAATTGATTATAACGTATCAGAACTAGCTCAAATAAGTAAAATAAGTTGAGACTAAAAGAAACTAAACGCAAGTTGATTAGACGACTAACCAGAACTAACCAAATCTATTGAAATTGATTATAACGTATCGGAAACGACTCAAGTAACTAAAATAAGTTAAGACTAAGTGAAACTAACCGAAAGTTGATTAGACGACTAACCAAAACTAACCAAATCTATTTAAGCTGATGATAACGTATCGGAACCGGCTCAAATAAGTAAAATAAGTTGAGACTAAGTGAAACTAACTGGAAGTTGATGCGACGATTATCCAGTACTAACCAAATTTATTAAAATTGATTATAACATATCGCAACTGACTCAAATGCCTAAAATAAGTTGAGACTAAGTAAAACTACACGAAAGTTGATTCGACGATTAATCAAGACTAACCAAATCTATTAAAATTGATTATAACGTATTGTAATCGGTCCAAATGACTAAAATAAGTTGATATTAAGTGAATCTAACCGAAACTTAATTAGCAGACTAACCAAAACTAACCAAATCTATTACAATTGATTATAACGTATCGGAACCAGCTCAAATATGTAAAATAAGTTGAGACTAAGTGAAACTAACCGAAAGTTTATTCGACGATTCACCAAAAATAACCAAATCTATTAAAATTGGTTATAACGTATCGTAACCAGTTCAAACGACTAAAATAAGTTGATATTAAGTGATACTAACCGAAATTTGAATTGATGACTAACCAAAACTAACCCAATCTATTAAAATTGTTCATAACGTATCGGAAACGATTCAAATGACTAAAGTAAGTTGAGATTGAGTGAAACTAACCGAAACCTGATTTGACGACTAACCAAAATTAACCAAATCTATTAAAATTAATTATAATGCGTCGGAACCGGTTCAGATGACTAAAGTAAGTTGAGAAAAAGTCAAACTAACCGAAAGTTAATTAAACGATTAACCAAAACTCACCAAATCCATTATCGGAACCGGTTCAAATGACTAAAATAAGTTAAGACTAAGGGAAGGTAACCTAAAGTTGATTCGACGACTAACCAAAAATGATCTAATTTATTAAAATTGATTATAACGTATCGTAATCGGTTCAAATGACTAAAATAAGCTGATACTAGGTGAAATTAACCGAAAGTTGATTGGACGACTAACCAAAACTAACCTAACCTATTAAAATCGATTACAACGGATCGGAACCGACTCAAATGAATGAAAATAAAATAATTTCAGCCTAAGTGAAACTAACCGAAAGTTGATTGAACGACTAACCCAAACTAACCAAATCCATTAAAATTAATTAAAACGTATCGGAACTGGTTCAAATGACGAAAATAGGTTAAGACTAAGGGAAACTATCTGAAAGTTGATTGGACGGCTAACCAAAAGTAACCAAATCTATTAAAATTAATTATAACGTAACAGAACCGGCTCAGATAAGTAAAAAATGTTGTGACTAAAAGAAACTAACCGAAAATTGATTAGACGACTAACCAAAACTAACCAAATCTATTAAAATTGATTATAACGTATTGGAACCGACTCAAATGACTAAAATAAGTTGATACTAAGTGAAACTAACCGCGTTAGATCGGGGATTGAGAGACGAATCGAATGCAGTTTTTACAACCACCACTAATGCTATAAATAGTAAAAACGAACGAAACTTGAAGTAATATGCATTTGGTAAACTAAACTTGCGTAATCTGCTAAAAGTCATTTTTTACATTAGATTGTGTAAAGGGTGGGTGAAGGTGACTAGTTTCTCACGACAGACTAGTCGTGTTTTATATCGTTAGATCGATGAATGTGAGACGAATCGAATGCAAATGGTCTTTTGCTTTTTACAACCACGCTTATAACGTTTTAAATTGTAAAAAAGAACGAGACTTGAAGTAATTATACATTTATTTGGTATATTTTGGTAAACTAAACTTACGTAATATAACCTGATCTCACTCAAACTTCTATCAACTACCTATTATTATTATTATTATTATTATTATTATTATTATTGCATAATTACCTTGATAGTTCAGGGCGACAGAATCTAGGACAACCATGAATTCGTTGGTGTTATTAATAAGCATTTATGACATTTAGATAATAGTAATTGTTTAGAGGTTAAATATAATATAGGCAAGCCTGAAAGTGATTATTTATAGATGTACATTTATGTGTGAAAGAGAACTATGTGAAAGAAAGTCGCGGGAAAACGCCATGCACATAAATTTTTCAAACTCAACCACTAATTCTTTGACCAAATCTGGAACTTAGTAGAATACATCTGATTTAATTTTCCACAAATCAATAGAGAGTCTCAATTCTGCGGTTTCGTCCATAATTTCATAACTTTTTAAAGTTTATATTTGACTATCGTTCGATCAGTACTCTTGCTCCAACCAGGCGGCCTGTTAGATCACTCGACCTTGCACGCCTATCTTTTTTAAATGGTGCATATCCACCAAGATATCTTTACAATATATCAAAAACTTCCGAATTTTAAATCTACTACATTATTTGAACTTTGAAGTATACTATTTGTTACGATTTTACTTCTAAAAAAATCCCTATTCCTACTTTAAACACAACTTCAGCGGAAAGTAACGCCCCCGCATACAAAATAGGCAAACGAAGGACAAAGCCAAAGGAAAATGGTTCGTAAAAAATCCCCCCAATACTGATTGTGGAAGTCTTTTTTCTGATAACTTTATGCATACAAATAGGTGGAAATTTTTTGTTCCGATGTATATTGTCGCTTTTGGATATGGGACTAGATTTGTTACAACGCATGAGTTTCTGTTTTATCGCGTTTTTCCGCCATGTAAAAAATATCCCGAGAGATTATGTGAATGGTATTCTAGTTTTTTTGGCCAAAACATGTCAAGTCTTTAATGTTTTATGCGGAAGTTTTACTGAGGGCGATATGGTTTATTCAACAAAAGTCGCTTATAGTTCATAATTTATAATTATTCATATTTCATCCAACAGCAGGCTATTCAATTTAATAGTTACATATTTAAACAATACATTGAAATAATAGCAGCAGTATTTCATTATCTGATCAAAGCTTTTGGTTGTATAAATCTCAAAATTTTGCTCTCCAAAGTGGCAAATATTTGCAGTGCTACTGATATCCCAACTAGTTCAGATTTCGTAGCAAAATTATTTTAAAAATGTTGAAAGAATTTAGGAATTTTATTTTATTTTACCTTATTTCATGGGGATTTGAAAGTCTCAAAACTTGGTCTTCTCTCGTCAGCCGTATGCTGTGACTTCTCCAAACCTTTCGATTGCGTAATGAATCTGACTGCACCAATAATTCATTTGGACAGTCGTGATAATCTGGTGCACCATGTTTCTTTCCTCTTTGTATATATACGAGTATATATTTTTTTGCTAAGTTTTAATCTATAGACATCGCAGTATTCTATGATCTGTCCATGACTTTCTATTATGCGGTCCACCCAATAATGATCTTCTCTAACCCAGGGCTTCTGGAGCGTAGCTAGGCTATTCAATCTTATTATTCTGATGACGACGATGATGATGATGATGATGATGATGTTTTAACCAAAATCTTCTCGAATTTTCTAGTAACTAATAGTGATATACTGAACCTCACAGTAACGGTAATTCCATTCAGAATCCTATTGATTTGAACCATCCGTCAAAATATCGCTCTAATCCTAATGTTTTTAGCATAAGCATATTTCATTGATACCGCGACTATATTGGGATCTGTCCAAGGCTTTTAATTGGGTTGATCATAGAATATTCCAGAATATTTAATCTATTTGTAATATAATTTCCTTGATGGTTTAAGTTTACTGAATCTCGCTATAGTGTTATTTTATTAACATAATCATTGAAGTCTGGATTTAAGATGACCATCATAAGAAAAAGCAAAGTTTAGGTTGGTAAGTCGAAAACAAAAGCCGATCAAAAAAATGTTAGTTTGAAAAGATCCTTCTCAGAAAAATGTCTTAATAATGTCAGACCTTTAATTCTATCAAATCTACGGTTCAAGCAGTACAAGCAAATAGTATATCGGTCCATTTTTGTTTTTTTTGGGAATAGCTCAAAAATGAAGTAAACTTACAGCAAATTTGAATTCTGCCCTAAATTCCGAAAAACTTTCCAGATTTATCTTACTCTGTATCTTTAAAAACAAGCGAGATCTCCAAGTTCCATAACCTGTTCTGAGACTTCCACTTCGTTCTCGGTCGGGTGAACACGTGTCGGGTATCGGCCCTTTCATCTTCAGCTTCATATACAAATATGATCAGTTTAGGGGGCGCGTGGTGAGCGTTCGGGGATCGTTTTGATTCCCCGAGGAAGATTCGGGCGTCCAGCCGGGGGTTTGAGCCTCGTGCATGTATAAGATTTAAATGTTTGTGAACGTCCAGCCGTGCATGTACAAGTCGAAGCCTCCAGGTGTACATACTCGACATACTGGAGGGTCTAAACATAGTATCTCTGTCCAATCTCTCCAATCTGGAAGGGTCGCTTCAGCTCTTGCTAAGCCCAGACAGGGGACTTTTACTGGCTGAATTGCTCACGCAAAGACCAACAGAATGTCGTACTACTGCTATATCCTGTTCTGACTGAGATCGTGCTTACATTCCCCCTTTTCTTGAATTTTTGGTTCATTAAAATCGTCTGACACAGCGACACTATTTTTCTGTTATGGAAGGAAAATAGTGCAAAAAACACTCTAAAATAGTTTCTAATTTTTTGGGAGAATCATTAAACTCGCTTTTCCTTTGTGCGGCCTGCTATGCAATTCATAATGTTCTTGTAAAATGATGTGAACACTTTTGAAAAATTTCGTTTATTTATTAAATAACACAAAAAAAACTCAATTAAACTCTGTCAAATAGTCAGTTTTCAAACTAAAACAAATATTATTAAATAAAATGAAATGAAAAAAAAAACAATTGTTAAGAAAAGTTAAAACATTAAGTGAAAATAGCAAAATTAAAGAAAAAACTATTGTAGTGTTTCCCCCAATAGTTTTTCTATGGAATATTGGGGTCCAAAATAGGTAAGGGAAATAATTAAAATTAATAATTAGTAAGTATAATAAACGCACATGATAAACCCGAAATTAATTAAGTACTTTATTAGTTACTGTTATTAAAAACATTTCTCCAATGGTTCAACAATTACAAGGATCTAGGGGATTTTTATGTTTTTTTTAAATATCTTCGAATCGACTTTTTCAACAAAATTTTATTCAAAATGCTTCGACTTTTCGACACAGTAAGTAAATTATCCGAATGTAGATTTTTCGAATTAATTTTGTGAAGATCTAACTTCTCTTCTGTAAAAATGTTGTTGTTGTCTAACTCAAACTACATAGAGACTGACTCTCTTATTTTAAATATTAAGACAGAAAATTTATATGATGACATGCACGAAAATTTGGATAGATTTAATACATCTAACTACCTAGAGGATAATCCACACACGTTTTACAAGGAAGCGCTGAAGTAGACTGCGCATGGTTCTGACCTTTTTAATATTGGCTTTCAATAAAATCTTTTTTTATTCAGGAGTGTATATATGAACTTTATAAACCCAATTCATTTAAGAATTTTGTTAGAACTCATACGTTTTGTCTCTTGTTAACATTGAGCTGAATAGTTAATAATAATACTGAAATCAGTTTTGGAATAAAGACTCTCCCATGAATCCTTCAAATCCTCCCACACTACTCCCAGCATTATTTCCTCCTCTTTTTACAATTTGTCACCCTAGTAAGCGAATGCATAGCTCATTTTAATTTCGAATATATTTAACCTTGAATCAAAACCATATTATACCATCGACAAAAAGCCCTTCATGGCTCCCTTTATCGCCGAGCTAATTGGTTAAACTGTAGTTGCTGCTTCTTGTCTCAGGAAGAGCTTAAAGCTTGCAGTTAATTTAGCTCTCGAGCGGGATTTCATTAAGCCTAACACTTGGATACGGCTTACGTCTTGGCATTGCCGAATTTTAATCACGATGTAAGACGGATGGATGTAAGCGAAAGCACTAAGGAATTTTAATTATTCGAAATATAAAATGTAGGATGTTTTATGGAATAAGGATCTTTGTTTCTAATTCCATTTTCCATTAATTCAATTACTTGTTTCAGGTCGTTATCTCGACGCAAGTGGCGGTGGACGGACCACTCTTGGCGATATCCGATAACATGTTTGTACATAATAATTCAAAACACGGGAGGAGAGCGAAAAGACTGGACCCCACAGAAGGTAATACACATATAAATTAGAATTTATATCATGATTTTTCTCTCTTACATCATGAACATGGTGTGGGTAATATCAGAAACTGTTCGTTTCATATTAAAATGTATTGTAATTATTGAAATCTTCAGTGAAATTGAAAAAGGGAGCACAAATTATTGGATTGCAAAATATTAAAAAAGAAACATACAAAGACTGCAAAGCGAATGAGAATATGATTTAATTAAACTACTTAAATCAAAAACATGACATCACTTACACGCTCTTTGATAAGTAGATTTAGTGTACCTACTATAAGAAAAATAGTGTTTGCTTATATGAAATGGGTTATTATAATGGCAGCTGGGTCGTATATATCTGTACACTTGCATATTTTAGGGGGTAAATGATAGCAAAATCTATTTGCTTAAGAAATGTACTGCTGAACTAACAGCTCAATTATACAGGCTTTTCTCCCTATTATACAGAACTGCATGCTTTTCCAGTATGGCTTCCGCAAGCACAGATCAACGGGAGATCTCCTGACTTACATGACATACCTGTGTACCAAAGCCATCGAGAGTTACGGCGAATCTCGTGCAGTGGGTCTGACATATCCAAAGAATTTGATAGGGTGTGATATGACGGATGGTTAGGCAAGTTGACAGCATATGGACTACCACCAGCACTGCTTGTATGGTTTTCCCATTTCTTAAGGGATCAAAGCATCTGAGTTGGTATTGATGGACATGTCTCGGAGGAATTTAAAATCAATGCCGGAGGTCCTCAAGGCTGTATATTGTCTCCCGCACTATTCCTGCTCTATAGCAACGATATTTTAGATAAGACAAAAAAATAATTCAGCAGAATTTCAAACGTCAGATTCAATAGACAGGGTATTCTCCTTTTTATTTTAAATCAAAATTAAAAAATGAACCAAAAGTTAAAAAAACAAAGAATAAATGAGAAAATAGCACCCCCGTAATAATATATTAGAGCAATCGAAATATAATTAATATTAGTTATGCAAAAGAAAATAAAAAGATAAAGTTCGCCCAAGGGAAGCCGACATCATCAGTTAAAAATAAAATTACAGCCTTTTAGAAGCAGGAAATAAGCAGTCCAAGAATTAGGACCGATTTTGGCACAGCAAAATAAACGTAAATAATCGTTGAGAACAGTAAATAACAGCAATAGAACAAAATAAAAGGTAAATGAATGTAATTAAGTAGATTGTTCCTAGTCTGGTGCAGATAAAATTCATAGCATGTTGATAAAAGAATTCAAGTAAAAACTAAATAACGAACAAAATGCACTAAAATAAACTTTAATGAAACATCATGCTAAAAAAATTTGCCAAATAAATGGTCTGGGTGACCCTCCAATATTATTATAAAATAAAAGGCATATCTCTTCCCGAATTTTAATAATTCGAGTGAAAAGTTCAAGTATGGTCCACATAGCGAACCAAAAGCAGCAAAATGTACCTGAATAAAAACATCGCACTAAACGAGTTTGGCAAATAGATAATCCGAGCGACTTTCCAATATTAATATCAAAAAGATAGCGTGCCTCTACCTTTAATTTAATAAATCGAGAACAAAGTTCAATAAAGTAAACGACAATGAACGAAAATATGTACTCTACATTTTACAACATGATCTGAGGGCTTCCCTTAGTACGGTATCTAATAATAAACAAAACTGCATTAACTAGCCCCTTACAACCGAATTTCCCGGTTTAGCGTCTAATTAATAATTAAAACCAACAACACACAGGAAACTAAAAGTTGATTGCAAGATTAAATAATAAAATTAAAGATAAAAACCATAATTCCCCATTGCATTGATTCTAACTTCGGTAATATAATAAATTCCATGAAATTAGCGGTCTTAGCATTAATCGCAACTAGTGGCTGTAGAAAATAATTGCCTTAATAAAGCGAAATCGAAATCAATGGTTAAATTCTACACTCGTTTCTAAATCGCCTCGGATATGTCAAGTAAATCGAACTATTAAAATTACCGAAAATCTACATTACATTTCGTCGGAAACAAACTAAAAACGCTTAATTAGACTGATTGCAAAGCCCCGTGAATAAACCATAACGACTATTTCATTCAAATATAGAAGCCCAAAAGCTCAATTTGACGTCGCACCGAATAATCAAGCTATTATATCGAGTCCGATAGGAACAAAAAGCTAAACAATACAAAAATGCAATTAAATAAGACCCGAGAAACGCAAAAAGTCTGCAATTGATAAGGAAAACTTACCTCTTAAGCTGAGGGCGAAACTACACGGCACATAAAAAACCGCCAAGTACCACTAGGGCCGCCTACGCCAGAAAAAAAAAAACAATTTCAAATATCCTCGCCTGACGAGTTTTTCCCGTATTTACAGCACTAAACTTAATCGAAAACAAATCGCAATGGCTAATACGGGAGTCACTACGTTGTAAGCCGACAAAATCCACCGCAAAGACGGCGTAAAACGAATTATAAAAATCGACTGAACAACCGAAAAGCTTTTCTGGAAAAGGAACCGTACCTACAATGCTGAACAAGAAGTCCCTCGCGCTCCGAAAGAAGAAGTCAGCGCGCAGGAAATTTTACTGCGGCGTTCCTCGACGCTCCAATCAGATTCCTTATGCCATGCGGGACAGAAATAAAATCAAATCCAATATCGGAATTAGATTTCGTACTCCGAACGAAAGCATGAATAGTACCGGGGCGTACTAAAAATTTACTTCTAGTTAATGACCAAAACGGGATGTCAC
Source organism: Pissodes strobi (assembly GCA_016904865.1). Taxonomy (NCBI): domain Eukaryota; kingdom Metazoa; phylum Arthropoda; class Insecta; order Coleoptera; family Curculionidae; genus Pissodes; species Pissodes strobi. The sequence continues at coordinate 65,527 of MU185495.1, read as the reverse complement.
ACGTTTCTCAATTTTGCGTTCAGCACCTTAACACATTGGCTTCGAAGAACAGTAAGGCTTTCTGCAAGGTCAATAAACCATTTTTAAAGGTTGGAAAGTTGGATATACATGATCCAGTCATTTCTGGCATCTGTAAGAAGAGGTTTTGAAAACCTGTTTCCACCATTTTAACCATTTTCTGTCTATGTTATATTCTCCGCCCATATTGATGTTATAAAACTTTATTTATTCGGGGCAGGAGATATTCAATTTACTGCCATCTAAGCTGTTACGACTCACTTCAAAACTATTGTTCTGATGACAGTTGCTCAAAGAAATAGCCCCATTAGTATCCATCCAAAAACAAGCTAGAGTGTCTTTCTCATTAGAATCACATTTCATATCTCCGGAGACGTTTTTGCAAGTCCCCACAGTAGAAAATGGTAGAGTATTCTTCAAAATAACCAACATGAAAGAACGATCGAAGCCAAAAGACAATTTTTGTTTCATCATTTAATTTATTTACCAACCTTTTCCTAAGGTTCCCTCAGTAGCAATATCCTCTTTTCCACAATAGATATCAAAATCGTATACGTAATCTGTTTGAGATTCGCAATCCAAATTTTCATTCCCAGCTTTGTCATCGTCAAAGGAAGATATACTGGAACACTGTCATCAATCGAGTGGTTGACGTTATCTTATCTTGCCTTTTGAAATGTACCTTTTAGACATCGACATAGTAAAGCTTGCAGCCTCCTCCGGTTTTTGAATCAGTAAAATGAAATTTGCTCATTAATAGCTTAAAAACGATCCCTGGATATTACCAGCTTCATTCCTTCGTTGCCCATAATCAACTTTTTTCATGACCAGTACTGGGAGATTGCAACAAGTTCACAAGACTTTGCATGGACCGGATTACAGGCCTTCAGAGTTGTTTTACATTTCATTTTCACTTCACGCACAACCCACCGTTCACTCCGGAGTGTATGACTACCTTACTTTTTCTAATGTTCAATTTCTCTATCTCCAGGGCGCGGGCGCAGTGCTGAATTGCCGCGACCTCTGCTTGGAACACTGTGGCTTGACTGCCCATGCTTATGGAGATATTTGACCTTGGTCTGTGGAACCCGGCTCCCACCCCTTTATTGGTCTTAGAGCCGTCGGATTCCATGCTTGGCCCGCTTTTGTAGGAGCCCCCTCCCTCCCATAAGCAGTTATTATATATCTTGATAGTGTCCTTATTAGGACGTCCTTAAGATCTCCTTACAGGATGTTTTTGAATATAGATTTTTTGGATATTCAGATAGACTGGCATAGGAATAAACAGAAAAACATGATGATTACATGCACACAATATATAAAAAAAAAATTAAACTTTAAATTCACACTGGCTGACTCAACAATCTTTATTGCGTAATATACATTCCACTTTAAATCAAAGTTAGGTAGGTGGCTACTTTATCATCATAATTTTCTATCTGAAAAAAATTAACGTCACACACAGAACACATGCTCAGACAATCATCTGGCGCTTTGAATAATTTTTGAAAAAAAAAAACAAATTATGACACAGAAACATAACCTCAAAAACGAAAAAAACAAACACCCCTAAAATATTTTCGTCAAAAATTTTAATTTCTGCTTATTATTTCACCGAAAAAAACATGTTATTTTGCTTGTTCTTGAACACCAATAATATGACCCCCTTCATTGTTGCTGCTATTCCTACATCATGGCTCCTTTTAGGATAAAGATCGCTCTGGATCACCCAAGGTCTGTTTTCAGGAAAAAACATACGTATAAGAAAAGCTTCAGTCATTTCCACCAAAATGCAATCTTTATAGCTATCAGTACGAGGATTGGCTATAACTGACATTTTCAAGTTGTTCTTCTGATTCACTTGAATAGGTATCATCCACTTCTCTAGATGTACTTTGCTTTACACTTGTTCTTTGTAAAAGCTTTGATTTTTTTTCTTTTCGATCATGCTCTATATCACTTTCACCTTTGTAAACCTTCAAATCTAATTGATATTCGGAACCATTATCTTTAAATGTTTCTTCAACGTAGGACGAGTTATTCACGAGACCATGCAGCTCGAAGAAAGTCAGTGATTTCCTCTAACCATGGATTTTCTAAGAACAAATGAGCATCATTTTCTCACCGAAGAAAACGTCTGGGACATATATATGTGTTCAAGTTTATCGCTTTAATATCTATATTGACTTTGAATTATACCAAATAATAACAACATTTGCAAAATAACTTAGAACAGCTAAAAAACAATAGCAACTAATAAAATGAAATATTTAAACTGTAAAAAATAGTTCATCCATTTGGATATGGATGCGAAAGTGAAACGAACGTAAGCATATTTTTTTGAAACATAATTTGCTTGTTTGAGTCCCCATTTTAATTCAAACAGCGCTGAAGCCGTTATAAAGCCAGCTCAAACCAAAATCGTAGGAACACGTTTCGAAAGGAAACAAGGGGAAATTGGGGAAAATTAAGACACAACAGATAAACTAGCGCAAAGTGAGACATTAGCAGACACAAGCGTTTGTTCCACGAGTTGAGACAAATATAGAACCAGTGAGAGGAGAGATATCGGGCCGTCGGCGCTGGCTCAGAGGCGTAACTATGAAAAATTTTAACTTATAAATAGATGTTTTATTTGTAGTGGTTCAAAGTAATAGAGAAAAAGATAATTATTAACTTGCAAATGATTAATAATAGATTGTTGTTGATTGCCATGTTACTTACTAATATAATCAAGAATCAGTAAAAACCTTCTCAATTTTAAATTCTATTGATATTTTATTTAAGATGCCAATTTTTTGTGTGAAAGTAACGGCAGTACGAGACAACTGGCATCGTGAATTCGTTGGTTCTAGTGTCTTCAATCCATGGATTCAATCAAAAAAATTCGAGACCACGTTCAAGAGTTATGCCAAACAAGCAGTTAACAAGCTTTGGCACTCTACTTGACGATTCTAAAAAATCGAAAAGCAAAATATTGAATTTTAAAATAAAAAATTATAATTAAATTATGAAATTGGTATTAAAAAATAATTTAATGATATTATATAATCTTGGAGAAAAATAATATATCGAAATACCCAGTAATGAGTTTCTTTACTCAATGCAATTGTTTGTGACAAATTTATTTTAGATCGTTCTTATTAATGATTGATTGTTTACTAACCTAATCAAGAACCATGAAAGAGTCACTTGTATCATCTTGTCTTTAACCCTCCAAAGCCTATCGTAACAGTGTTTAGGACTTCGATGTTAGGCCACCAGAGACTTCAGAACTCACCGACGAAGACTAAAGTTAAGACAATTTGGGCAGAAATCAATTATCCGCGCTAGAAGAAGTTGTCGAATATCTGAACAGTCTTTGTATGAAGGAGAAGAATCGGAATTCAACACTGACGAAGTCCAGATGTCCAACGGTCACACAAAAAACCTAAACTGACATTCAAGTGGATTGATGGAGACATTGTAGTTTCCTAATAAGGCTGTCACAGAAGTATATGGGTATTTGATGAACTTTGACGTCTATCAGGAACGTAGCCCTAATGAGAATAAAAAGGAGCATGTGCAGCTCCATTGGTAAAAATGTTGAATTAATTGCCAGATCAGTCTTACCACCACAATATCTATTTGGAATTTTTTTTTAACTGGGTTTTCCCTACTTTATCATCTCAGGGAGCATGACTATGGAGCGACAGGAACGATGGGAGAAAATCGGTTACCAATATCTTGTCCTATACCTGATAAAAAATCCAAAGAGAAGAAATGGGGAGAACACGAATCTTAAATTTGTGCTGGAATGACAATCATATGGGATGGAGATGGACCGACAAGAAGGATCAAGATATATTCCAGTATAGAATATCCATAAGAGGGAAAACGTGTTACTGGTCCCTTTGACTTGCTTCCTGGATGCTGCACTTCACAATTCATGGATTATGTATAAACAAGCGGGAACTAAACTTACAAAACGGGAGTTTTGATGAGAATTAGTTATTGCATATCTAAATCGATATAAAAATCCACCAAAAGGACCTGGACGAACATCTTTATCCAGAAGCAGCACTTATGGAAACAGAGTATCCGACGATGTGCGGTATGATCGCATGGATCACCTAGTAGTAGCTGTTCCCAATAACAAGCGTTGGAGATGTGCAGATGAGGGCTGCAATTCTGTTGTTCGAAGTGGCTGTAAAAAATGCAATGTTGGTCTCTGCATACCATGTTTTGAAATTTTTCATTCAGTTATCAAATAAATATTTATTTATAATTTTTTTGCCTTATATTATTATTATTAAAAATATTTCCTCAGGTATTCGAGTTTCTAATAGTACTAGCTTATAATACCAAAATACACTTTCTCCAGAACTAGTAAATTCAGGCTTTGGAGGGTTAAATAAAGTACGTCTGATTTTTTATATAACCCAAACTAATTCGCCAATTTTCCAATGTCTTAAAATCCTGGAGTTAAGTTAGCCTTAAATAATTTCACATGTTTCTAATTTCGAGCGTACAGAAGTCATAAAGTCTAATAAAGAATCAGGAAAGAGCATTTTTAATAATGCTTTGTTAAAGCTTGTTTATCTTTGAATCTGCCATTTCAAGATGGCGTCAATCTTTGCTTCAAGAAAGCAATATACTAGGAAGGTCGTCATGTATGACTAGGTTGGTGCCAATATCTTCATTGACAGTTCTAGGAAGATTTCATAAAATGAAGTATCGAGAATGTAAAATGCAAAATATCGAAATACGAAGTTTCCAAAGATAAAATATGAAAAAAAAAAGAGTAAGCGGCAGCCAAGTATTTGAGTTACAGAATATCTGAGAAAATCTGGAAAGGGAAGAATATCGCCACAACACATTGTAATTCATAATATTGGCGGGTCTTCGTCTTCTCCGTTTCGAATGTTAACAATCATATTGGCTATTATTATTTTGTTGACCACTGACCCGTAGTGACTATAAGAAGCAATGGTCTAAGGCTTATTGACTACGATATCCTTCTTCTGCCTGGACCTTTAATTCCTAAAACCTCGCCTGCAGTAGGTAATAATCTACTCTCATTCCTAATTATATGTCGTCTTCAAATATGATCGTATAATCGATATAACTAATATATAACTT
>MU185495.1:0-60378 GCA_016904865.1 Pissodes strobi | reverse complement strand
AATAAGATTTCAGTTATATATAAATATAAATCCCTTTTATTTAGTTGGGTCTCGACTCTTAAACAATAGAAATAAAAAACAGCTTCAAGCGCTTCAGGTGTCGTTGAGTCCCAATATTTAAACGCATTTTAACTTCAAATGTTTATAAACATGAAGCAGCTTTTATTTAGTTGTGGTTTGACATTTAAATTGAACTAAGCTTACACTAATTATCTAGTGACTTCAAGTACATTTTTTTTAAGTTGATTAAACAATTAAACGATTCGTCCACCTGAAGCACTTTCTTTAGTTGAGTCTCAATATTTAAACGTATCATAACTTCAAGAATTTATACACATGAAGCTGATTGTATCTACTTGTGGCTTCACATTTAAATACAACTAAGCTTACTCTAGTTATCTAGTGACTTCAAGTAGATTTTTTTAGTTGATTCTCGATAACTAAACATATCTAAGCTTCATCTTCATGAATCTTCGTATATCACACTCTTTACTCACTAAAAATTATATGTATCTAGTTGACTCCCCTTGAATGTCTCCGCCCAAACTAACCGTAACTATTTGGCAATTTAAAGACATTTTTATTTAGTTCATTCTCGACAAGTAAACATACCTAAGCTTCAACTATTACTTCATTTAATATCAACTTCAATTATTCACTCGAAGACGTACAAAATTACGCACAACTAATATTTAGCTATTTGGCTACCTAAAACGTTTTTAATTTGGCCGAGCTTCGACAAAAGAACTTAATTAAGCATCAACTATTTGTTCGAGCCGAACATTCAGTTGAATCTTGAAATTCAAATAAAAGTAACCATTAACTCGCATGGAGTCATGGTTATTCAGTGAATCCCGATAAATGAACACAACTTAGCTTCAACTATTTGTCTACTCGAAGCCATTTTATTATTTAATTGAGACTCGATAATTAAATACAATGAAGTGAATGAAAAGTCATTTATGTATAGTTAAGTTTCGATAATTACATATAACTAAGCTGACATTATTTATGTTCAAAATGATGCAACTAAAGTTGAACTTCTTGGCCACTTAAGCTATTTTTATTAACTAACTATTAGTCCGGTTGAAGCCTTGTTATTTAGTTACATCTCGATAATAAATACAAGTTAGCTTTAACTATTTGTCTACCTGAAGCCATTTTAATTTGAAACTATTTGAAATATTAGTTCTCTTGAATCAATTTTTATTAAGATGAGCTTCGACAATTAAACATGGCTAAGCTTTACTTATTTATCCACTTAAAGCAATATCTATATAAGTATTGTCATCACTACTAAACTTTAACTCATTGTCTACCTGAAGCCAATTTTATTTAGTTTGGGCCTAGACAATTTCACGTAACATAAAACTCCATCCATCAATATTACCGTGTGCATAGGTTCTTTACTGACACCAATTTTTACCTATAGGGCTTTTCTTCTAGATGAGTACGCAAGAGCTCAGAGCAGCAGTGTTAGTCCGCGGGGGGGAGGCTACTGCTCCAATACTTCGACCCCCCATTCGTCGAACGGCGGATCGTACGGAGGCGGAGGGAGTCAGATGAACGGGTACGGCGGAGCCACCCCAACGAGTACCATGGGGAACATGTTACCTGGTAGTCCATCGGGGAGCATATTCAACTCAACACCGAGTAAGTATTCATAAATTAATATAAATAAATACCATTTTGTCCATGCCAAATGTTGTTGGAAAATTATTATAAAATGTCTTATAGGTCCTTACATTTCGGCTTCTTTCCTGAATTACATAAAATACTACAAAGCAAAGACTCTCCTCGTTGTCATGTCAACTCTGGCGCTGAAAATGGTGTTTATTTTACTCCATTGAGTAAATTGAGATAACTGGTTAAACAAAATGATATGTAAAAAAATCAAAAAAATTATCCCCATAAACATTTTGACATAAAGACAAAATGATTCTCGTAATGGCATTGCCTTTAAGAGGGTGCATAAATATCATACTAACAAGTCCAGCAGTGCTCGATGTATGTGCATATTTTACGGGTGTCAGATTTTTAATAGGGGGTTCACATCTGGTTTGCGATAATACGTCTTTTTAAGGGATAAAAGATAAAGGGCACTTCACATATCGACCCCGTCCGCTTTTCCATTGTCGACCATTGTGAACGTAATGAAAAGGTACTTGCAGATCGTGATGTAGATAAAAATAAACAGGGTGATTTTCCTCTCGAACCGTATGTTCTGCAAAAGGATAAGAATAATAAAAAACTCAATCGGATGGTCTTCAGCTGGCTGGAATCGTTGAAAATTATCTTCCTTAAACTCAAAATTTTATCACACTTGCGATTTCAACGGAGCTGCTAAGCCAAGAGATAAGTTGCACTCTCTATACCATTCTGCTCCATCTTCCTAACTAACTAGAAATTGCAATGCAATGCAATATATTATGTTATCTATGCTATTCGAGCTTGTGTCTTTCTTGGACTCAATAATAATAATAACAATAATATTAATAATGATAATAATAATAACATATTTTATTTCCATAAATCTAAGTACCTAATATAGATTGACGTAGTGGCATCACATAATCGTTTATTGGGGCATTTCGATGGCAGATTTTCAAATTGCTAAAATACACTTAATAAAATGCAATTGCTTATGATAAAAGTTGTAGTAGACTTGCCACTACACTATGATTAATAATACAATAACCTTTTGCATATATTTTAACTTGATTTTATTACAACTTTGTAGCAAAATTTATAGGGAGAGAAAGTTTATAGTGCTTTAGAACACACGGATATAGTACATTTTCCACGCCACTATAGATAAAAATACTATGATACCTTACCATAGGTATATTTCAATCTGATTCTATTACAACTTTGTAGTGAAATTTGGTGAAAAATGAGTTTTGTAATACCTTGAACTACAATTGTACACAATTTTCGACTTCACTATGGTTAAGTCTAAAATATATTTCAAGTGTGTAATATGTTGAAATACAACTTGCAGTATTTTCAACTTCACTATCGGTAGGGATATAATAACGGTTTAGCATCATGTTACTATAAACTTTTAGTGAAACGTAACGAATATAAAGATTGTAATTTCTGGAATAAAATTTGTAGTAAATTTTCGACTTCACTATGTGTAATAATACAATATCATTTTAGCTCATATCTCACTCAATTTGATTTAATAAAATTTAGTTGGAAACAATTTTTGTAAGACCTTGAATTACAATAATTGTACACAATTGTTTAAGGCTAAAATATACGACCAATTTGTAATATCTTAGTATACAACTTGTAGTATTTTCACCTCTACTATGGATATTGATATAATAACGCTTTAGCTTCATGTTATTATTAGCCCTTGAGTGGAGTCTAACGAAAATAAAAGTTGTAATTTTTGGAATAAAAGTTGTAATAATTTTTTGTATAATAATGATGTAATACTTTACCGTATTATTTCTAATTGGTAATACCTTGAAATACAAATTTTCGACTTCACTATGGGTAATAATACTATATCATTTTAGCCCATATCTCACTCAACTTGATTATAATACAGCTTAGTTGGAATAAGTTTTGTAATACCGTGGAATACAAGTTTTAGTAAATTTTCGACTACACTATGGGTGATAATACTATATTGCTTTAGCATATGCTTCTTTCAGCTTTTTAATACCTTAAAATAAAATTGTAGTAAATTTTCGACTCAGCCGTGGGTAATAATTCAATATTAGTTTAGCATATATTTTAGCTTGATAGTATTACAACTTTGCAGTAAAATGTAGCATGAAAGAAAGTTCTTATATACTTTGAAATACAAGTTGCAATATACTGAATTAAATGACTTCACTTGTGGTATTAATACTATAATGCATTAGCTTGATTTTGTAATAAAATTGTGTCAACATTTAAGTGAAAAGGAGGGTTATAATACTTTGGAATACGAATTCTAGAAAAAAAATTACGTTACTTTTGGTAATGATACTATAATACTTTAACATATAATATCAGGTTTGTAATACCTTGGAATAATAGTTGTAGTAAATTTCGACTTCATTATGCTTGGGTAATAATACCAGAATGTTTTTTCATATATTTGCGCTCGATTTTATTACAATTTCGTAGTAAAACTTTCCGGGAAAGACGGTTTGTAATGCCTTGATATTCAAGTTGTAGGAAATATATATCAGGTTTGTAATGCCTTGGAATATAGATTATAGTAGTTCGACTCAACTGTGGGTAATAGTGCTATATTATTTTATCATATATTTCAACTTAATTTTATTACAATTTTGCACTAAAATTTAGCGTTAAAGGAGGTTATGCTTTGGAATACGAGTTGTAAAAAATTCTTATAATGATACTATAATGGTTTAGGATATTGCAACTCTGTTTTATTACAACTATACAAAAAATTTAGTGGAAAAGAAGATTTATAATACCTGGCAATACAAAATGCAGAAAATAGTTTACCCAATAATAATACTATAATACTTTAGCATACATTTCAAGTTTTTATTACTTTGGAACAAAAGTTATACTAAATTTTCGACTTTATTATGCTTGGGTAATAATACCAAAATAATTTTCCATAGTATATTTCAACTCGATTTTATTACGATATCATTTTAGCCCATTTCTCACTCAACTTTTGATTTTAATAAAATTTAATTGGAAAGAAGTTTTGTAATACCGTGGAATAGAAGTTTTAGTAAATTTTCTACTTCCCCATGGGTTAGATTGGGTTACTAGATTTTTAATACCTTAAAATATAAATTTTAGTAAATGTTCAACTCCGCCGTAGGTAATAAGGTAATTTCCTATTTCAGATTGATATTATTACCACCATGCAGTCAAATTTAGCATATATGAAGGTTTTTGTATATCTTCGAATACAAGTTGCAATATAATTTTGACTTCACAGTTGGTGTTAATACTATAACGCATTAGCTTGATTTACTAGTAAATTTGTACTAAAAATTTAAGGGAAAGGAAGGGTTATAATACTCTGAAATACGAGTTGTAGAAAAAAATTACGTCACTTTTGGTAATGATACTCTAATGGTAACATATATTTCAGGTTTGCTAACCTTCAATTACAAGTTGTAATAAATTTTCGACTTCGTTATACTTAAAGGAAATAATAGCAGAATGATTTTACATATATTTGAACTCGATTTTATTAAAATCTCGTAGTCAAATTTTATAGAAAAGGCGATTTGTAATATCGTGGAATACAAGTTGTAGTAAATACATTTCAGCTTTGTAATAACTTGGAATATAGATTGCAATAATTCAACTATAAGTTAGAAGCGTGAAAGAAGGTTATGCTTTTGAATAAATACGAGTTGTAATTTAGTTTCGACGTCACTATGGGTATGCTTCAGCTTGATTTTATTTTCACTTCGTACATGAGTGTAATGAAAAAGAAAGGTTTAATAGTTTGGAATACAAGTTGTAGCAAATTCTTGACTTCGCTCTTGATAATGATACTATAATGGTTTAGGATATTGCAACTCTGTTTTATTACAACTATGCAAAAAAATTAGTGGAAAAGAAGATTTGTAATACCGGGGATACAAAATGTAGGAAATGTTTTACCCAATAATAATACTAAAATACTTTAACATACGTTTCAAGTTTGTATTATCTTGAAATAAAAGTTGTAGTAAATTTTCGACTTCATCATTCTTGCGTAATAATACCAAAATAATTTTCCATATATTTCAACTCGATTTTATTACAATTTTGCAATAGCCATTGTTGTAGTAAATATATTTCATGTTTGGAATACCTTGGAATATAGAATGTAGTAGTTTTTCGACTCATCTGTGGGTAATAGTACTATATTATTTTCATATATTTCAACATCATCAATTTTACGGAAAAGACGATTTGTAATGAATACAAGTTGTAGTAAATATATTTCGTGTTTGGAATACCTTGGAATATAGAGTGTAGTAGTTTTTCGACTCATCTGTGTGTAATATTGCTATATTATTTTTTTTCATAAATTTCAACTTTATTTTGTAATAATTTTGCAGTAAAATCTATCGTGAAAGACGGGTATGCTTTGGAATATATACTAGTTTTAAAAAATTCTTGACTCCGATCTTGGTAATGGTACCATAATGCTTATAATATTTTATTACAACTATATATAACATTTAGTGGGAAAGATTACTTGTAATACCTGGAAATACAAAACGCAGGAAATATTTTTCTTAATAATAATATTCTAATGCTTTAGTATAGACTTCAGGTTTGTAATAATAAAAGCAGCTGTAAATTTTCGACTTCACTATGCATGGGTGACAATACTATTATGCTTAAGCATACATCTCAACTCGATTTTATTACAATTTTGTAGTAAATTTACTAAAAGTTATAGAAAATTTTCCACTTCGACACTATTGTAATGCCTTAGTATTTGTCTCAACTTTGTAATTGAAGGAGAAGAAGGTTTGTAATACCTTGCAAGTTGTAGTTAATTTTAAATTTTTTATAGTTGCTATAATATATACTTGCAACTTAATTTGATTACAAGTTTATAATAAAATTTGGTCAGAAAATCAGTTTGCAATACTCTGAAGCAAAGGTTTCTTTTTATATTTTGGACCACACCTGGAGAGTAATTAATTACAAAAAATGTTGAATACAAAAGGTGTAGGGTTTTTCACGTATTATCTCATAAAGATATCGCAAAAAAAATGAGCATGGTAAACGACAAATATTGATATATGTTTTGTTTCTTCAAATAGTATACCGTATATATTACTATATAAGCAAATATTACCTTATCAGATTGTAGGAAAGATCCCAGTCCCAATCTTACATTGCTAATAAGCCACCTGCCATGTTGCCTTCTACAAATTAAAAGAGTCCTCTTGAAACCCTGTAAGAAAGACGATTAATATTCATGAAAATGGTGGTTTGAAATCTTTTTATCTCTAAGCTTCTATTATTGTTCATAAATTAAAAATTATATAAGTCCATTAGCTTAAACATATTTGGCAAAGGATAGCGATGATGTATATCTAGATTGAAAATGTGATGTTGCTAACTTCTATGTTACCTCTTATAAGTATTTCTAATCTTATTTTTATTCTGTTGCTTATTTTGATTTTCTTTTGCTTTTTAGCCTGCACGGAAAGCTATTTCAAAAGCACGCACGCCACTGGCACAGACAAGGAAAAAAGCGCTTTCGCACCAGTTTTAAAGGGGACAGAGTCTCCGCCGCCTTACCCACCCGCGCCTGCACTCTTTCATCCTCAGAGCGTTACGGGGTGGCACCATTTAGCTGTGCAATAAAGCAGTGTTAGTATACTTATGGCTTTTTTAGTTTGTTTGTCTAGTAGTTATGATACCTCTTGCCCTATTTAAAATAAGCGAGGTTTTCTAGCTAGTTTATGCTAATATAGAACTACACTAGACTTACACTCACAGTGGCGCGCACTTTTAGATACACATGAAGGTTTTATGATAACTGTCATTATTCGATTGAAACTGTCTATATCTCACCATATATCTCTCTTTTTTACAGGAATGTCTCTAGTGTCGTCTCCCTTCGCGTCTATGAACCCCTTCGCCCTTCCTACATGTAACGCCCAGTCGTACGGATCGGCCGCGCTCGTAGGACCCACGAAATAGCCCGACATTGTTGGTACTCCTGCTGACAGTAACACTGCTCTCTAGGATAATTTTTTATGTGGGGGATTTGAACATAAAAACCAAATTTTTGGATACCAGGGAAAAAAGCCCAGAAGCTGCTCCTCGTATTGTTCTAAGCGATTCTAATTAGCTGATTTTAAGTTTACACCACGTTCAATTTTAACAAAAATATTTTATGTGGGTTTATTAGTCACAAAGTAACAACGAAACTTGAACAAACATTATTTGATTATAAATATTGGAATAATGTGGTATCTTCGAATGAAAATTTTTATTTTTAAATCCTTTTTAGAACGCATACGGTCCTAATATTAGTGCAATTTTATCCAGTAAGTTTTGCCAAAGACTATTTTAGTAACCCGTTTAAGGACCAGACTGTATATATTTTGTTACCGTTCTGAAAAATATTTGGTACATATTATATTGCAATGTTGTCACGTTTTCTTGATAAAACAAGCACAACTTTACTTAATAGAAACCGAATCTGTTGAGAGGAAACCGTACGTTTTAGCCCGCTTTATTATGAATAAGGTAAAAATTCCATTAACAGTTACAAGACATTCTTTTCGGCCACATAAATGTACAGGGTGGTTCGCTTATTATGGGACACTTTATCTCAGAATCTACGGGTGTACCAAAAAGTTTAGTACAAAAGTTGTTTGGATTTACTTCAACTTTTAAAATATTATGTTTCTATATATACAGGGAGTTCGTATTTTCGTGGACAAGTATCAACTTCCTTACCTTAAATGGAATACCTTGTATATTAAGGCATTTTTAAATTCCTCGGAAAATTCTAGATATATTTTATTTATAATATCTCATACCTAAGTCTAACCGTTTTTGACATATTTTGAATTTTATGTCAAAAATGACGTTTGCAGGTCTAAATATACCTACCAATTTCTCCTATTGAAGTCCTTTATAATTTAATTGGAGTTGGCTTCCTAGTAGAAAAGGATCTACTTTAGTGGTCTCTGTGTTGGCATTTTTAGAGTAAATAAATACAGGGTGATCAAAAACTAATATTAAAAATTTAAATGAAAAAATCGTTGTGATTTTTTTTTTTCAAATGGAAACCCCTATTTTTATAATTTGATCTTATTTAACATTAAAAATAAAGGCGACTTTTAAGCTTTTAGGTTTTGTTATTAGTTGGCCATGACGGCGAGGCGTGGCGAAAAAAAAAACAATCGAGCACTACAGAAATGACACTATTTCTTGTCGTCTGACAATACACCTACTACCCCAGCTGGGACGATTGTTATTAACCTTTCGTCGGGTGCAACTGTTCTAGCAGATACATCAGTATTTCTTTTGCATCGTGTATGGTAACCTACAGTGTTAAAATCGCCACCGCATAGGTAGCCTCCTATTTTTAGACCAGCTATCGATGCGTCCGTGGCAGTTTGTGATAGAAGGTTTGATGTGCACGTGGCAAACATTTTGGTCTCATGAGTATTCTGCACCTGATTACGTTATAATTTACAAATTATAAATATCGCATTTTAGCATAGAGAAGAACACTACCATTGGCCAGCGTTTTACATTCCTAGACACATTATAGTAGGCTACCTATGCGGTGAGGATTTTACAACTATAGGTTACTATACACGATGCAAAAGAAAGACTGCTGTATCGGCTAGAACTATAGTAACTGCGATATCATTTAAGAGCGTGTTTACATCACTGTTATCACGTACTATTTTGATTTCATATGTTTACAGTTTACATAAAAGCCTATGCCTTTACGGTAACCGATATAAAAATTCCGTTTCAACTTTTGGATTATTATTTGTAATTTTCCCATTAATTTGATACCAAACTCGATATATCAGGTGGTAGTGATGGGTTTGTTGAAGGGATGATGGTGGAAAAAGCTACACCTATAAATATTGTCGCCCTTATATGCAAAATTTCCTTTAATTTGATGTGAAACTCAATATATTTTGAAATGATTTTAAGTTAGCGCCTTTTTGCCACTATAACTCTTTTATGACATCTTATACAAAAATTTTGTTTCGATTTTCTGATGACTTGCAAAATTCCCTTTAATTTGATGTAAAACTCAATATATTTTGAAGTGATTTTAAGTTAGTGCCTTTTTTGGCGTCTGCGTAGTAGACCGGAATTGGTTTTTCTCGAAAACTACAAGAGCTAGATGTGCGCACATAGCGGCAAAAGTGCCATCGGCATCCCGGCTGATAACGATCTCTATAATAAATATATATTTAACAAAAAATATGGTTAAGGCCTTTTTGGGTGATGACTTAGGCATATCCACTTACTATCTATTTTGGCTTGGTCGGATTAACTAAAATGCCTATCCTGGATCGAGTGCCGTTTGTATAGCGTTTTTGCTAGAACCACTTAGGCTCTCATCACCATAAGGGATCTATCGATTCGAATGCTTTCTCTGTCGCATGCATGGTCTCGCACTTCACACACATGCATAGTTGGGAAAAGAGTTAAAATTTGGATATTGGACATGGGGTAGATAGAGTAGATCACGTGGTGTTCAATCTAAGCTTATTTTAAAATTATTTAAATTTCCCGCTCGTTCACGAACTTACCCGATTATTTCCGAACAAGTTGATATAATAAAACGATCTACTCCTCGAATATGTCTAATATTTCAGGATGACATAACCTGAAATCTATTTCTAGACCATTTGTTCGCCTTGAAACTCAATGTAAAGCATAATATTGCTAATGTAGGTTGTAGAAAATTTTTGAAAGATATCGAAATAGTATAAATATATGCTGAGCACCCAGTATAGGAATGGTCATATGCTATGACTTTATATTGAAATAATATAATACGCATGCGTCTCATAAGGCTAGGCTAGGCGGGCTTGTTGTACTTCAACGTTGCACGCGCGCGCCTGTGCACACACGCTGATGGCGTTAGGCTATCATCTTCAAATTAAATCGAATCAGAGCTCTGGTGGTCCGGTGGTATGCGCCCCGGCTGTTTATTCTAATAGTTGCAGGTTCGATTCCTGAGGCCGCCCCCGCAACAAAAAAAACTTTTGTTAATTTAATTTGGATTTTATTCACAGAGTCGACGGCGACGACGATGACGAGTGCGCCAAAAAGGCATTGAGGCAAAAAGTTTTTAATTAATTTTTCATTAAAAAGACTAACCCTAAAAACTCACCCATAAAACTACCCTTAGGCCCCTTTGGCATGATGATGACGTGACATTAGATACGGGGTAGATGGTGTTCAAGAGTGACAAAAAGGCATTAACTTAGGCTGCTTCGGATTATTAAATAACCTGTATAACGGTTAGGCCCGTTTGGCATCGTGGTGTTCAAGGTCAGTTCGGCAGCCTCTGGTCATTGGCGGCTTCTTCAGGGATGGGTCAGCGACTTCTTCGGGTGATGCTAATGGCGGCCATCGAGTTTGATGAGGGTGCGAAAAAGGCCTTATTTTGTCCTCGGACCCCAGGTTCTCTACTACTGCTGCGCCCGACGAAAGGTTAATTTTTTCGCCACGCCTTGCCGTCATGGCCAACTAATAATCAAACTTAAAAGCCGTATAGCATTTTTACAATAGAAAAATGTTAAATTGCCAATATTTCAGAAACTACAAATTTTTCGAATAGACAACTTTATATAAAGCGCCCTTACTTTTAATGCTAAATAAGATAAAATTATAAAATTAGGGGGTTTCCATTTGAAAAAAAATGACAATGATTTTTTCATTTAAATTTTTAATGTTACTTTTTGATCACCCTGTATTTATTTATTATAAAAATTTCAACACAGGCCACTAAAGAAGATCCCCCTCTACAAGGAAGCCAACTCCATTTAAATAATAAAGGACTTCAATAGGCGAAATTGATAGTTATATTTAGACCTGCAAACGTCATTTTGACATAAAATTCAAAATATGTCAAAAAAAGTTAGGCTTAGGTATAGGATATTATATAAAAATATATCTAGAATTTTCTGAGGAATTCAAAAATGCCTTAATATACAGGGTATTCTATTTAAAATAAGAAAGTTGATACTTGTCCACGAAAATACGAACATCTTGTATTTATAAAATTATACTATTTTAATAATCTAAATAAATCCAAACAACTTTTGTATTAAACTTTCTTTGGTAAATCCCGTAGATTCTGAGATAAGATGTCATCCCATAATAAACGGGCCACCCTGTACTTAGTTTCTATCTAACTAACCCAAACTATATGCAATGAATACCATTAGTCAATGTAAAAATAGGTACTATCAATCTGTGATCGTATTATAATTATAAAATAATAGTCACTTTAAAATATACAGGATGAGTTTATTCAAAATCAATAAAAGGCCATGAAATGTTTTGAAAACCCCATTAAAAATTATTTTTTAGATTTGGAGATATGTACATTAAAAACTAGACTAAACCTTTCTTGCGTGAGCTTCAAATGAACCGCAGTGTATATAATTATGCAAAAATTTTGTTTTATCAAAAGCTATATTCTTAAAATTTTTATAACAAATACTTTTCACAATATTGAAATGGTATTGCCAAAGTTTACAGAATTAAAAATATTTAATTGTGTAAACTTTGAATTCTGTAAACTTTGGTATTGCCTAAGGGCAAAATCATTAAGTATCTGTCTCATCCTGTATATAGAAATAATTTTAACGCATGCGTTCTAATAAATAATTAGTTCTAAAAACCTATGCATGTATGTATATTTTAAATATATTATTTATTTATTTCGGCACAACAATTTTCGAGCGTTTCAACATATCTTACATGAAAAACAAACACTAAAAGTATACATATCGCTTAAAGCTGGGATTCTAAATATAGATTAAATTATAAGTAGTACTGTATATATAGTGTGTAAATTAGTGTACACTCTTGGACTAGTGTCTTTTTTAATTATTGTACAAAAGATATATAGACAAATCTTATAGGGTTTAGGAACAACGACGTCACATATTTTGTAAAGACATCATATCATTTGAGTATCGTTTTCGACAGGAAATATGCAGAGTCTCTTAAATTCGATATTTGCACTTTCAGGGGTGCTCAGTTTCCATAATGAAAGTGCAAATTTCTTTTAAATATTCTGTCACTTAAAGCTTAGAGTCCGTAAAAGGAAAAAATGAGGTATGGAGGTATAGAGTACAAAAATATACTAAAAATTTAATTGAAAATTTTATGCCGATGTTGCAAATAATATCCAATACCTGTATAATAGCAAAAAGAAAAATTTGCACTGAATATGAATCTATAAGTACCTGCGTCTGATTCTAATAAAGAAAATGTGTTTACTAAAAATTATTATATTTTGAAAGAATGGAGCTTCATATTTAATGTCTTAGTTAAAACGTAGTTTGGGTTATAACAAATGAGTGAAATTTTCAAAGAGGTTTCTAATAAGTCATTTTTTACTAAAAGGGCAAATAAAAATATGAAGCTTTTATTTATATTACATTTTTACAGCTTTAAGCTCTCAGGCAAAGATAATTAAACTGTGTCTTTCTATCATTTTTAATTTACTAAATATAGCCAAATTAAATGGTACACACTCAATGGCTTTTTCCCTTACTCCTTTTGACTCTGTATATTTTCACGAACAATATCATTGTTTGAAATAAGTGCATAAAAATTTAAAATATTAAAAAGTGTATGTAAAGCTTTTTTTTCTATTTTTGGCGGATACATTAAAATAATATAAGGTATACGAAATTAAAATTTCTACTCAAACTGAAGCACATATTTTCTCACCATCAATTTTATTCATCATCGTTTACAGAGTAGCTCAAAAATATAGGTCTGACCTACAATATTTTTGAGCATCGCTGTTTATATTTTTCGTAAATTATTCTATTATTTGTAAATATTGTAACTAAAATATTACTAATAATTGTTTTCCTGTTGTTACTTTCCTGTAAATTTTAGTTTTCTCTTGTAAAAGCATATTTATTTTGTTGTCTTTGTATATTTATTTTTCTCTATTAAAATGTAAAATAAACGATTTTCATGACGACAAATTGCGTATTTTTTCATATATCGAACGGCAATGTAATAGTATTGCTTCTCTTTGAGTCTAGAAATTATTATTAAAAGGCATGTAACAAGAATAAAAATAATTTTAAGCAATTGTTAGTTGATTGGTACTCGTTTAGTGTCTGAAAGACTCTTCTCATCAAATATTTTTGTATATTCAAAACATAACGACTTTGATAAAAAAAATATGCAAGATTTACTAATAAACAAAAAGGGCCAGACCTGTAGCCTTACAACTATTTGTAAGTACAGGGTGGCTCGAATTCGAGTCTACGTATGGGGATCTCGAAACCGTAGGAGATACCGTTTTAGTCAAATCAGGAAAAAATTGCGCATTTAGGTGTCTAACAATATGCCGTTTTGAAAGTCTTAAAATTCCAAGTGTTTTCGGAGTTTTCCGGAAAAAATCAAAATTTTCAAAATTCGTTCAATTTTTTTCCTGGGGTTATTTAAAAATGGATTTGATATTGAACTGCACTTTTGCATTGCCACTTTTTCCGTTCTATCCGTAGTTGATCAATGAAGCAAAATAATTTAAAATTTTCTAGGATTACTCAAAATCGATTTGATTTTTTTATGATGATAAATACTGCTCTGGGAGGGTTAAGACGGTTCAAGTCGACCGTAGGTGATGTGGTTGACGATATCAATCAAACAAAATTATTTAAAATTTTGTAGGATTACTCAAAATCGATTTAATTTTTTTAAGATGATAAATACCGCTCTGAGAGGGTTAAGGCGGTTCAAGTCGACCGTAGGTGATGTGGTTGAAGGGATCCATGAACTAAAACAGTTTTATTCGCAATATCGAAACACATTTTTGCACTCGACGCTCGTTTCGCTAATCATGTTAGCATCATCAGGAGATGATTAAAACTAATCCGAACATCTACCTAACTCTCTTTTATACAACTGTTTGCTTAATCAAGCGGAACCGAAAAGAACCAATCCTGGAATCCCACTAGTCACACTCGATTGACAAATACAATGGACTATTAAACTATTCTTACATTTAATAATTTCCATACTTTCATATGCGTCTAATAATCTCCCATATGAAAGTATGGAAACTATTAAATGTAAGAATGGTTTAAACAGAGATAGAGGGGCTCAAGAAAAAAGGATAGAGAACTGGAAATTCGATACCTGAAGACCCTGGTAGGGGGAAATGGAAAACAAGAACCAGGTTTTGGAGGAAAATAACACCCTTTTGAGATAAAAAGTGTCTGATCTGGAAGAAATACTTCAGAAAATCAAAGATGTTTAAAAAACTGGTAAACAAACAGAAACGAACAAGGCAAAAAAATATTCTGGCGATATCGATAACTTTATAACTCTAGTGATGGGCAATTGCCACAGATACCTTAACAGAAGGTCAACCATTCTGCTGCTCTACCACCAACACCGAAGTTGCGGGCCGTATCGGAAGCACATCCTGCCAGTCAGCCAAGTGATGATAAGAATGACGTCATTGATACAGCAATCATGATTTCATCTATCCAAGTAGGGTTGCCAAGTGTCCTCCTTTCGGCAGGACAGTCCTTCTTTAAAACGTCGAGTCCTCCTTTCTCCCTTGTCACCGAAATGTCCTCCTTTTCCACTATTAAAATATTATTGCAAAAAAATATAAAAAATAATAATAAAATAGCAAAACAATCTCAAACCGTTACCACTGCTAAAAAATTTTTTTTCGTGCTCAAATAGTAGTTCTATAGTACCATTTGAAATTTGGCACAGCGTTCTCTGGTGCCGTCAAAAAATATTCGATGGAGTACATGTACTACATGTCTCATCAGCGGCTAGTTTCCAAGATGCATTCCATTTACAATTGGGCGGGGCTTGGAATACGTCAGTTGACTTCACGATGATTTACTTGCATCTTACTGCTGCTCCTCGATCGGATTTAAGTACAAATACTACCTGTAAATAATTGTTTGTGTGAATCGTTGTTGGAAAAGATGTTAGATTGGATTCTTGTACTGCATCTTTTTATTTTTTTTTCCTGATTTTGGACTTGCCTTGGGTTAGTTTTGGTTAGTTCCTGTTTGTTGAGCCCCCGTAGCGAGCGGAGTGCCATGTGTGAAGTGAAATATTTTCAGAGCCGTATTATAGTGGATATACAGCAGCTTGCACGTGTTTCCGCGAATATATTCCATTACCCACCATTCAAAACATATTACCACAAAGAATCCCCCTTCTTCTTGTGCATATTACAACCATAATAACGTCCAATTGTCCCGACCAATAATAAACGGAAAAGCATCTTGGGAGCTATCCTCTCCTCATGTCTCTATTCTATTATATACTTAGATCTCTTACACTTCGGGTTTATATTAGATGGTTTCAGTCAGTTGTTTAGGTAGATTTCGCGCCTTATATGCCATTTATAAATTTTAATAAAGGGGTATTTTCGAAATTTCAGTTTTCGCCGAACAAAAAATGCCATAACATCCTAACCGCGGCCAAATTTGATACAAAAGTTTTTGCTCATGTGATAGGTGATGCCAAGCTCGATTTCCACAGAAGCGGAGTTACAAATTAATTTTTATTTAACAAATTCTTGAAATGGGATATTTGGGGTATCAATTCTGGATTTTTAGAAAAAGGATATTTGCAAAATTCTTTATAGAAAAGGAATATTGTATCCAAAAAAGGAGTACGTCTGGCAAAGCCTAATCCAACATGTTTTTCCTCGAATTGATATCCATTTTCAAAGTTAACCATCGAGTTAACCTATGTTTTTGTTATTCAAGTAAGTACAAGCGACAAGTATATATTTTATTTTTGAAGTGAACCTTTTTAGCGAGGGTAGTAGATTCGAAAAAATTGAACACCTTCCCCACACCCCCCGCCCGCCCTTTCAGCCAGGAGGGGGAGGAGAAGGAAAACTTAAATAATTAAATTCGTGAGAACTGGTAGGGCTACGTGGTCAAAATTTTATGGTAGATGCACCTCATGGCTACCTTTGAACTTATGGGGGGGACCGAGGCCCTAATTTACGGGGGATTTTGGGGAAAAACCGTTTTTGGTCGATATCTCTCCAACGGAGCCTCGGATCGAAAATCTGACAAGAGATGACCCTGCATCTATGGAAGGAAATTATACCTTCACCCTCCCCGGATACCCAAATTTTTTTGGAAGAAATGGGAAAATTTGAAAAAAACGTATAATATTGTTCGGAAAGTTAATAAAAATATCGCAAAACGAAATAAGAAAAAAATATATTAAAAAAAAAGTTACAGAAACGCGGCTTTTGGCGAAAAAAAGGTCATGAAGTTGACCTATGAAGTCGGAGATGGCAAAAATGGAAAAAAAAAATGCTTTATAAAAAAAGTTGAAAAACAGCAAAAAAAAACGTGTCGAAACCTGGAGCAAAAGTTGAAGAAAAACAGCTTTAAAAAATTGTATTCCTAGTATCTCTTTCAGAAGCTTCACTTCAGTTGTGTGCTTATAATTTTTTTTGATGATTTACCTAAAAAACAGCGGTAATAATTATTAAAAAAATTGAGCAGTTGGGTGGATAGCTCCTCACAATTTTTCAAAGCCACGAGCCACCACTGGAAAAGTCCTCCCTTGGCTCGTGAACAACTTGGCAACCCTATATCCAAGTCTCTGAAAATCCCTTGAATGAACAACAAATAATGTCAAATAGCGTGACAGTCGACAACGAAGAAGACTGGAAAAAAGTTCCTGAGCCCCTAAAAGGCTCCAGCGATGACACCGAAGCTCTCAAAACAGCTCCAAGGATGGCATCAGCCCCGTCTCCAGGCTTTAGGCCGCCCGAGGCGAGCAGGATTTGACCGCCCCTTACAACAGACCAATTAAGGAACTTTTGTCCATTCTAAAACAGTGGTGGCTCGTGACCTGTTAAAGAGGCAGTGCTGCTCAGGGGACGCAAAATCGAAACATTTATATACTCGTGGTTGGGCGCCGGAGGTGGCAAAATACGAAAATTTTTACAATTGTCAAGGTCAAACGACCTAAAATGATGAATTAGAAATTCGCCCAGCATAAATATTTCATTTTACTGTAGGCCAGCAACCTGCATATAGAAAAAGTTTCACGCTACGAATCAGACACTATTGCCTCGGAAATGGACGGATAACCAGGACAATCGACGCAAGCAATGAAATAAGGATATTCTGCTGGGCATATGGAATGTTTTAAGTTGGCATAGACCAGGCATAGCAACAAGAGCAATTAAGCAATTGGAACAGTACAGGATAGACACCACAGCCGTACAGGAGATCAGGTGGACAGGCACCGGCAGTATTCAAATACAGAACTCGCTAGTGTTTTGGTCAGGTTCCGAAAATTTACACGAATTCGGATGTGGTTTTGTTGTTAGCGGGAAGTATCGAACAACTATCTTAGCCTTTAAACCGGTACATAACAGAATGTGCATACTTAGAGTAAAAGGCAGGTGGCACAACTTGACCCTGTTCTCAGTACCCGCCCCAACGAATGAAGCGAACGATTAAAAAAAAAAGATGAATTCTACGAGCTATTAGAACAGGAATATCAAGCAGCGCGTAGGAACGATATAAAAATCGTAATGGGCGACCTCAACCCCCAGTTAGTAAAAGAAGACCACCTAAGGCATGGTGTGGGAAGACATAGCCTTCATGACGTGGCAAACGATAAATGTAACAGATTAGCAGAATTTGCAATAGCAAGTAACATGTCCCTCAAAAGCACTCAGTTCCAAAGAAAGAACATCCACAAAATAACATGGGTATCAAACGATGGAGTGACACGAAACCAAATAAACCATATCTTAATAGATGGACTTTTTCTAGTAATATAGAAGATGTTAGAAGTATGCGGGGGGCGAATAGCGACTCAGATCATTTTCTGGTAAGATCTAAACTAAAAGAGAAACTCTCCACCAAGGGACCAAGCACGAAGGAAAAAGAATGAAATGGGATATAAATAAGTTTAAAAGACTTGAACAGGTGGAAGAATACAAGGAAGCAATCAAGAGCAAAATGCAAATGCTACAAAATGAAGTTACTGTAGAAAGCGTTGAAGAAAAATGGAAAGAAGTAAAAACAATAGTAGGGGAAGCGGCTAATGAAACTCTAGGAACAACAACAGGAAGTCGCATAATTGGATGGTACGACCAAGAATGTGAAAGCATATTGGACAAAAAAACCAAAGAGGGAATAACCTTTCTGGAAAACCTCACGAACGAAAATAAAGATGCTTCTACTACTGCACGTACCAATGCCAGAAAACTACTAAGAATGAAAAAGAAGGAACATCTGGAAGAAAAAGTGAGAAAAGTAGAGGAAAACGACGCCAACAATCAGGCAAGGAAATTCTATAGAGGAATAAGAGCGGAAAAGACGGGACAAGCTTTAATTTTGTAGAAGATGATACTAGAAGACTGCTGACCTCAGAGTATGATATAATACAAAGATGGAGGCAGTATTTTTCCAAATTGCTTAACAGACAGATAGATAAAAAATGACCAAAACGCATGTTTCTATACGGCAGAGCCTGGACTTGGAACCACCTTCACTAGTGGAAGTCAAAAGGGCCATCAGCAAGTTAAAGAATCACAAATTCCCAGGTGAAGACGAGATAAATGCGGAACTTCTAAAAAACGGCGGAAATGCGTTAAACCAAAAGATACACCATTTCGTAACGAATATATGGAACCATGAAAAGATGCCAGGCGAATGGAACAGCAGCATAATAATACCCATCCATAAAAAAGGAAGGAAAGCGGACTGTCGGAATTATAGAGGTATATCGTTAGTAAACACCGCTTATAACATAGTATCGTTGATCCTAATGCAAAAGCTAATACCATATGCTGAGGAAATACTGGGCGATTATCAGTGCGGTTTTCGCAGATTCATTATAGACCACATTTTTATAGTCCGCCAGATCATGGAGAAATATTGGGAGCTCAATAAAGATATTCATCAAATATTTGTGGATTTTCAACAGGCGTACGACTCAATCAACCGGGATCAGCTCTGGTATGCAATAAGGGAAATGCGAATATCATTAAAGTTAATAAACATAAGCCGAATGTGCGTTGAAAACTCGAAAGCAAAGGTGCAAGTTGGGAATGCTTCATCAGAAACATTTCATATCTGCACAAACCTGCGGCAGGGAGACCATATATCTTCTTTACTTTTTATCCTTGCGCTGGACTGGGCCATGAAAAAGTCTCCCTGCAACTAACACTGTGTTTCGCTATGGATGGCGCAAAACTCGTGACAGCTTTTGCCGATGACATAGATGCTGTTGCGCATAATACCAGGGATGTTAAGGATGTGTTCACTTCTTTTGAAACTCAAGCTCAAAAAATGGGATTAAAGATCAACGAGGCCAAACTAAATACATGGTAACCTCTAAGAATCCCAGGCAAAGGATAAGACAAAATATAAATATTAATGATTACAATTTTGAAGTCGTAAAATAGTTCAAATATTTAGGAGCAACAATAACAGGCGACAACAGAAATGAAAAAGACGTAGCTGCTCGTATCGCATCGGGAAACAGAGCCTTTTATGCACTATCTACATTCTCTAGATCCAAACTACTTATAAGATGGTCAAGATGTATAAGATCTTAATACGGCCTGTTTCACTATATCGTAGCGAGACATCGATCCTAAACAAACGCGAAATCGATAAGCTGTTAATCTTCGAAAGAAAAATATTAAGAGCAATATATGGACCACGCAGGGACAGTATAACAGGAGAATGGAGACGCCAAAAAAAGAACGAGCTGGAAGAACTATACGGCATGGAAAATATAGTAAGGTGGATCAAGTCTAGTCGACTTAGATGGGCGGGACATGTTCTTAGAAGTGATAACCAAAGGCTTTTAAACATCATATACCATGAAAGGCCAGAGGGAAGGAGATCTGTTGGCCGGCTTAGGAGGAGATGCAAGGACGCAGTTGCGGAGGTTTTGAGAAAAATGGTTATAACACAAAACGAAATGGAAGCACAAGATAGACAGAGCTGGAGGGCAATAGTGGATGCGGTCAAGACTCACGCGGAGTTGTAGTGCCAGCAAGAGAGAAAATATTTCATAAAAAAAAATAGGTTTCGTTACATACATTTTCCCATTTTTTGATACGATTAACAAAATCCTTGTCAAAAACTACTTTAAATATTTAATTATCCAAGTAGGGAGGCCGGCGGCCTAGAGCCTTAGCACACTGTTTTAGCTGAATGCCAAATAACGATACTATTTATTTGTGTAAAAAGGTACCGAATGAAATTATGAAAATTTTAATAATATTTTTTTTTAATTTACATATTAACTAGCGAGTTAACTATGAAATAATACATTATATATACTTTTTCGTGTCTCCACTTATTTAAAATAAAGCCAACCTCATTTGGAGCAAGACTTAGGTTCATTAGAAAATTATTTTAAAAGACCGCCGCGGGTGGCATTAAATTTGTAACTAATTTGCCTAATTTTGTTTTTCGTACGGGTTTTTAGATTAAACATTTCAGTAGATGCGAAAAAGTCATTGCGAGAGTGCTTACTGTGTTGCATACAAACACATTAAAACTTTATAGACATAATAAAAACGGCCGCCCCTAGAAATCGGCCGCCCGAGGCGGCTGCCTCGCCGCCTCACCCCTGGAGACGGGGCTGATGGCATTTTTATTCCTCTCCGGGCTAGCTCCCGAGGTAACTATAGAAAAAGTCATCCAGTATCTGGCGGGTAAAAATTTAAAAGGATGCAGTGGCGAGAAGATGAAGACACAAAAAGAAAAGTATCGCAGTTCGTTTAAACTTGCTGTTCTACATCAGGACCGAGAATCAATACCTGAACGCAGACCTATGGCCTAAAGGGACCCTAGTCGACAATTTTTTTAATCTACAACGCCAGAGAGAGGTGGACAACCAAAAGCCTCAGTTTCGCCCGGGCATGAAGTGGAAAGCACAAGAAAACGTGTAAAGATCCTGCATGTTAATGTGAGGTCGTTAAAAAATAAACTGTTGCAGCTGGACGCATTTATCATCGATAAAAACATACACATACTGTGTGTTACAGAGCATTGGATGTTGGAATCTGAAATTTGCGTATTTCAGATTGATGGATACAGGACTGTGGGATGTTCGGCTAGAAAAGATTCGTTAGGAGGTGGTACGGCCATATTATGTTCGAAGTAGCTTACAGACAGAGAGTAAGACCTTTTATGAAAATTAAAATATGGAAAAATGTATAGAATATTCGTGTGTTTATGTGAAAAATTTTAATATGTATGTTTTAGCAATGTATAGATCCCCGTCGGGTCTCTTTCAAACGTTCTTGGCGGTAGTGGAGAGCATATTTGATGTACTGGGTACCGACAGGTTAATTGTTTTGGCTGGCGACTTTAATGTCCATTTTGGCACTGCTGAGGTTAGTGCAGCTCAGTTGTGTCAAAGTTTACAGAAATATTATATTCTGTAAACTTTGGTTGTGTGACACCTTGTCAGGCTTTGGTATGATACAAACAATACATGCGGCAACCAATGGACAATACCTTCGTGAGTGCTGACGCAGATGTCCTTTGTACCGGAGTGGTAGATCTTAACTGATCACATGGGTTAGACAGTTGAATTTTCAGTACGTCTTCAGGAGAAAGGTTTTCACTGAGATCTTTTCCAGAGAAGCAATATGTTGTGCGTTCAGACCAATCAAACAACATTAGTTGGTTCAACGATGAACTAAGGGCTATGAGGGAACAATTACAGTTGCTTGGTGAGGTTAGTATGCAGTATAATATAATGTCTTCAATATCAAACATCAATATATCTAATATAAAAAGGCATATAGGAAAGCAATTCACAGAGCCAAGATTGCAGCAAACGACAATTTAATTCGTTCTTCTGGTAATTTTAGTAAGTGTACGTGGCAAATTATTAATAAACAACGAAGTAAATCTGAGAAAATCTTCTCCTACTGACAAACTGACTTCCAATGATTTTAATAACTTTTTCTTGATACAGAGCCCAAGCATTTGTAAAAAATATTCCAAAATCAAATATAAATCCCATAGCAAATTTAGAAAAAGAAATTCCAACATCGAGCAATTTTTGATTTTCAGAGGTAGGTTTTAATGAAGTTCGTGATATTATTAACAATCTGAAAAACAAGGCCAGTCGCGACATATACGGTTTGAATGTGAAAGTGATTAAAACCATTAGAAATGTAATTTTAATACCCCCCCACCAAACTTAGTAATCTATGTTTCAACGAAAATATTTTTCTAACCGTGTTAAAAATTGCGTTGGTAGTACCTTTGTTTAAAAAGGGAAATCATAATTTGATTTGCCAGACAACTATCGCCCAATATCGCTACTTCCAATTATATCCAAAATATTGGAAAAATGTATGTGCAATTTTTTGAAACGAATGTTTATTTAGTTTGGGATTAGAAAGGATAAAAACACAGTTCTGGACATCCTTGATCTAGTTTCGGATATCCTTGATTCATTTCATGACCTTCAGTATAACACAGTTCTGTTTTGTGACCTTAGTAAGGCCTTTGACTGTGTTGACCATGGAATTCTCCTTCGGAAGCTTAGGGCGTATAAGTTTTATCCTGAAAGTCTTAACTTGTTGAAGTCCTCTTTGGAGGGTAGGTGTCAGGTTGTAGTGTATTCAGGGGTGACATCGGCAAAGCGTGAAATTGCAATTGGAGTTCCCGAAGGTTCTGTCTTGGGCCCCATACTATTTCTAATATACGTTAATGATCTACCAAAGACTGATCCTAAGTATACACTATGACTATTTGCTGATAATACATCGGTTTCTGTCGGCGCTAGTACACTGGACGCTTCCCTGGAGGGTTCTGTGGTTGCGCAGGCAAGGGCTGGGGAGTGGTTTCACTGCAATAGACTGTTGCTGAATAAGGATAAGACTAAGAGAGTGTTTTTTTTGATGAGGGATTTAGGAACGGTCAACTCTCATATTGACAAGACTAAGTTCCTCGGAGTTTATGTAGACCCTCGGTTACAGTGGGACGATCATGTCAATCATATCTTATTAAAACTGACAAAAGCTCTCTATTTGCTTAGGTGTCTGAGAGACAATGTCTCCCTGGTTGTGTTAAGAACAGCATATTTTTCCCTCTTCCATTGCCATCTTTCTTATGCAATGCTTGCTTAGGGTCATGCTGCTGCTGCTATCGGGCGAATTTTCGACTAACAGCGAAGAGCAGTTAGATTAATCAGCAAATTAGGTTTCAGAGTAGACTGTAGGGAAGCTGATAGGGGGCTTAGAGTACTTACTGTGCCTTCCATGTATATCTTGGCGAATTTTCTATATGTGAGGAAGAACATGGGTTTGTTTCTTGCTCACGAGGACGTGCATGGTCATTTCACCAGAAATAGAGGTAACACCATGCCCATCTACTGGCGCTTAAGGAGGTATCAGAGCGGCCCTAGTTACTGGGCGAAAAAGTTTTTCAATGTACTTCCCGTGAAGATTAAGACATTGCCGTTGCCAAATTTCAAGACAAAAATTAAAGAAATCCTAATATTCCACCGTTTTTATTCTTTTGATGAATGTTTAAATTGTGTTTTTAACTAGTGTTGTGTTTTTATTTTAGTATATAAGTAAATATGTCTACTTATATTGTTTTTAAAATTTTACTTTCTTAGTACTGTGTTGGTAATTTGGGGGCCAGAAACGTAATGTTTTGGAATATTTTTATTATTATTATTATTATTATTCAATGTTCATTGACGTGTATAAATTACTATGTAATACTGACATGAATAAATTTATGATTATTAAGCAAACAGTAGTATAAAAGAGAGTTAGGTAGATTTTAGGTTTAGGTTTAATCATCTCCTGATGATGCTAATATGGTTAGCGAAACGCGCGTCGAGTGGAAAAATTATGTTTCGGTATTGTGATTGTGCGTTTTGCCGGTTCCAAACCCCAACATAGATCAATCAAGCAAAATTATTTAAAAATTTCAAGGAGTACTCAAAATAATTTTTTTAGATGATAAATACTGCTCTGAGAGGGTTAAATCGGTTCAAGCCGGCCGTAGGTGATGTGGTTAAAGGGATCAATCAAACAAAATAATTTAAAAGTTTCTAGGATTATTCAAAATCGATTTATTTTTTTTAAGTTGACAAGTACTCCTTTGAGAGGGTTCAAACGTTTCAAGTCGACCGTAGGTGATGTGGTTGAAGGGATCAATGAAGCAAAATTATTTTAAAATTTCCAGGATTACTCAAAATCGATTTACTTTTTTTAAGATGATAAATACTGCTCTGAGAGGGTTAAAACGTTTCAAGTCGACCGTAGGTGATGTGGTTGAAGGGATCAATCAAGCAAAATTATTTAAAAATTTCTAGGATTACTCAAAATCAATTTAATTTTTTTAAGATGATAAATACTGGTCTGAGAGGGTTAAAACGGTTCAAGTCAACCGTAGGTGATGTGGTTCTTCTTCTTCTTCTTTATGTACCATGTCCTTCCGGAACTTTGGTCGCCAGCACAGCTACTTGAATTTTGTTCACCGCCATCCTGAAGAGTGTGCTTGAGTTTACGACACACCAATCGCGTAAATTCTCTCCACTCCGTAAAGCAAAATTGAAAATACATAGCAGCGCAACAAACGGATCCTCAAAGGCAGTCTAAGATCTCTATTGCAAGGAACTTTTTTCATTTTGTTGAACGTTGCGCGAGCGTACTCTATTCTTGAGCGAATTTCCCTGCGATTGTCTCCCTCGTATTTATTAGACATCTGAGGTACCTGATCTGTATAACCTGCTCTAGTCTCACACCTCTGACTGTTACAGTAGCTGTTGTATCATGCTGTTTGCTTATTACCAGAACTTTGGTTTTCTTGATATTGAGATCGAGACCTGCTACTGCACATTTAGCAGTGACCCTATCGAGCAAGCACTGTAAATCCTCTTCATTGGAGGCCAGAAGTACCGTGTCATCCGCATATCGCAAATTGTTTATGACTTCGCCATTTATTACAATGCCCTCCATTATTTCAGAGATTGCCTCCCTGAATAGACAATAAATAGTAGTGGCGATAAAATACATCCTTACCTAACACCTCTCTTAATGTTGACTGATTCTGAGTTGGTGTTATCTACTCTTACTACTGCGGTTTGATTCCAGTACAAATTTGCGATTATGCGAACATCCTTTCCATCCAATTCAATATCTTTTAAGACTTCTATAAGCACATCATGCTTGACTCGATCAAATGCCTTCCGAAAAATCTATGAAGCAAGCATACAATTCAACCGACATATCTCGACATCTCTGAGCAAGCACGTTCAGCCCGAATAAAGCCTCTCTTGTACTGAACCCGTTGCGAAACCCGAACTGCGACTCACTAAGGTACTCTTCAAATTTGTGGTATATGCGGCCATGAATTACCTTTAAAAAGATTTTAAGTAGATGACTCATTAAGCTGATGGTCCTGTAATTACCGCATGTTTTTGCAGTTGCTTTCTTTGCTAATGTGATAAAGACTGACTTTGTCCAATCGTTGGGAATGTGTCCACTGGCATACATGGCATTAAATAGTTCCGTTAAAACCTGCATATATTTTCTGTCCTCTATGAGTTTGTAGATTTCGCAAGGTATTTCACCTGATCCTATTGCCTTACCAGTTATTGCAAATTGTATAGCCCGTTCTACCTCATCGGTAGGGGTCCTTCTAGAGTTGTTATTACTAGCGGTTGATC
Source organism: Pissodes strobi (assembly GCA_016904865.1). Taxonomy (NCBI): domain Eukaryota; kingdom Metazoa; phylum Arthropoda; class Insecta; order Coleoptera; family Curculionidae; genus Pissodes; species Pissodes strobi. The sequence goes on along the minus strand of MU185495.1, from coordinate 33,984 downwards.
TGCACGGATATCATTGAACAGATCGGTGATGTACTTTACCCACTCAACTAGTTTTCTCTCCAGATCAGGCATGGCTTTCTCTTCGTCGTTATGTAGTTGCCCAGCTTTCCTCTTGTTATTAATTCCAGCAGCTTCCTTGATTCTCTTGTATATGTCGAACGTATCGTATTTTGCCTCCAGTTCCTCGATTTCCGCACACTGCTCGGTCAATCTTTTCTCCTTTGCTTGTCTGATTTTATACCTCACCGTTTTTTGAAGCTCTTTATACACGTTTTTATTATTTTTTGCGGTTCGTCGCTGTTCCATCAAATCAATTATCTCGTTCGTCATCCAAGATTTCTTTCTTGTTTGTGATTTACCCTTTAAATTTTCGTGGCAAATTTTACTTATCGATGTTTTAATTATACTCGAGTCTTTTTCCACATCATTTCCAATCAATTCCTGGTTATTAAGACATTCATGCAATTCCTTACGCACCTCTTCCCTTATGGTCTTGTTCTTTAACTGTGCTCTGTCGATTTTGTTAATGAAAAGCTTCTTATTGACTTTTTTCAATCGTACATGGATTACAGCAACCACAGGCTTATGATCAGATCCGATGTCTGCACCTGGATGCGTTTTGACCGATTTTATGTCATTCCTGAAACGATGTGTTATTAAAATGTAGTCGACCTGGTTTCTGATTATCTTGTCTTCAGCATTTCACTTCCAGGTATACAGTCTTCTCAAGAGCAGTTTGAAGTATGTATTTGTTATCCCGAAATCGTATTCTTGGCAGAATTGAACTAATCTATCGCCTCGGTCGTTCCTGTTTTGTAGGCCATAGTCTCCTACATTGCTGTGGCAGCGACCTTTCTCTACTTTGGCATTAAACTCGCGCATAACTGCGGTCTGAACTTTTACTGAGAGTAAGGACATCATCGAGGTGTTTGTAAAACGTTTCCAGATCTTCTTCACTACTGGTGGATGTTGGGGCGTATACTTGGATTATGTTGGTATTGAACGGCTTTGAGTTGAGTAAAATAATTACTTTACCAGATATAGGTGTAACATTTTTATCCGATTTTGCTTTATTCTTTGCTAGTATAAATGCTAGTATAAATGCCACTCCTATGCTGGCATAATTGCTAGCATAGTAAACCTGGTATCCATCAATATCGCACTCTCCATTACCGGGCCACCGCATTTCACTAACTCCTAACACGTCTATCTGCATTCTCTTCATTTCCTTAATGGTATTGTGTATTTTGCCTGTTTCATACATGCTTCTGACGTTCCAGGTAGCTACCTTCATTTTTATGGCAGTCTCGTTGCTTCTCTGTCTGTCTCTTTAGTATTATCTTATGTTCATTCAATGCTTTTCCCCCAGAAGAACCGATCAGGGGAATTACTCCGGAACTTAATTTTGCATTGAACATTGAAGCCATGTTGATGATACTGTAATCAAGTAAAATTATTTAAAAATTACTAGGATTACTCAAAATGGATTTAATTTTTTAGGATGATAAATACTGCTCTGAGAGTGTTAAAACGGTTCAACCATGTATGGTTGAAGGGATCAATCAAGCAAAATTATTTAAAAATTTCTAGGATTACTCAAAATCGATTTATTTTTTTAAGTTAATAAATACTGCTCTAACTACAATGTTAAAAATATAACTTCCTGGTACTGGAAGAGAAAATTTTACAATTTTTTTTTGTGTTAGTATATGAATAGCCTTTTGACATTTTCTTCATCATTTTCATCAATACTGTAACTTACGTGTCCTTATTTCTAATTTTATTTTTCTTGCGTTTTACTCGCTAATTTGGCATCATTACGCATGCACATCAGTAAAATGTTTTTTTCTCTGCAGCATTTTCAACAAATGAGCCAATAATTACGCAACAAATCATCAGGAATTTAAAAATTTATAAATGAAACGGGGCTCCTATTTCGGTTTTCATTTCAAACGACTTTATTAACTGTTAGTATATACTCAGGCGTTTTTAATACTTTATTATTACGGTTTTTTTGTTTTTTTAATTGTTCGTTCACCGGCAAATTGATTTTTATTTATTTCACCTATTTGCCACTTTAATAATAAAGTGCTCTTTTTGCTGAACGGGTTTATCAATAAAAGAACCATTTTATTATTACAGATAATATTAAGAGATCCAGTTAGCAATTAACAGAAAATATGCGTTTCTAATTTAAAGCATTCTATACTTTAATAACGTATAAATCATCTTTGTAATTATTAATATTCATTAGCCTATTGGAATTTGATACGTTCGATTTTCCTCTCGTCGTCAGTGTCGCATTTCGCCCATATGGGGCATTTTTTGAGCGGCTACTTTGCTACCCCAAAAGTAGCGCGTTCGATCCCCCTCGAACAAAAACCTAATTACTAGCTCATTCGCATTGTGCCTCCTGCCGACCAGATTAAAGGTCCCGATAACGGTAATGTGGTTAGAGAGTTATCGCAATAATATCGTAGCTGAGTTTTAGCATGCAAGTTTTGCGAAATTAACTAAGCCGCAAGCATGGTTTCCGCGAAAAATACTATATGTTGGCATCACCGCATAATGAAGGTAGATAAATATAATATAAATGTAAAATATAACACATGGTATTTTTCGCTCACCAAGTAAGGAGACGTATTTCCTTATATTAATAAATTTAAAAAATAATTATTATTTCATATAAAATTGCTTGGAGGACATTTCTGGATCACCGACTTGAGGACAATTATAAGATTTGAGGCTCTATTATACTTTCATCATCGCAAAATTCAATCCTGTTTCCTATAATTCGTCATATTATGAGAAAACTCCCATCGAACGCCCGACTATATTTAGATCAAGGGAAATCCAGTTGACTGAAAGCTGAAACTTGATATTCCTTATCCCAGGGGCGATGTGCAGTTGTCAGAACGCGTCATAAGTGACGCAATCAAAGGGAGTTGATGATCGTTTTACGTTTCCGCAGCTTCGGGAGTGTCGAAAGCTCGCGAAATTCCTGACGTAATGGCGAAGCACCTATGTAAATCAGATGACAACGTTTGAATTTAATAAAAGTTCAATACATATTTTTCATTTAACTTGACATTCCGCTAAGTGAATACAAAAGACGAATTCAAAATAGTTATTTATGCAACCAATTTGTAAAGTGGCCCTTTTTATAAATGGGAATATCCATGAATTAAAAACAGGGTACCTTACACATGAGTAGCAGACAATTTTTTTTTCTATTACCGAAAAATATATGAAAAAATAAAAATTTTATTAAATTACTTTACGAACTAGTGCGTAAAATAAATTATTTGATGCACTAGTGCGTAGTATAAAAATATATTTATTTACAAACTAATGAGACAAGAATGTGGGATTGTCGGCTTTATTAGTTTGGGTTAGATATAATATTTCATCTTTAGCAAAAGGTAGAATTTTGTTGTTAAATTTCATAAACTTTTAGTTATAATTTTATGAAAATAATGTTTGCAGTCAAAAGCTTTGATTTAAAGTGAAATTAAAATAAATTATAAAAGCAACAAAATTTATTTGGCTTAATGAATTTTTTAAGAAGAGAAATTATGCTAAGTTATTGCTGTTCCTATTAATATCATTCACCAGCACTTTACCAACCTGCCTCTCAAAAAAATGAAATATTTCTGATATGTTTGGATGAAAAATTTGACAATTTGAACAAAATTGGATATTTAATCCTAAAACATATTTATTTCAAATACGTCAGTAGTTAAATATCTTTTGCCCTTTACAGTAAATCGAATCAAGAATTTTAATAATATTATTTGAAGGAACAAAATTACAGAAAAATCGGATCATTTAAAAATGTACAATCGCTACAATAAATTTGCAACCCAAATCGACCAAACAAAACATTTTTGAGAAGCATTTTTAAACTTGTTACCAAAGATAATGTCGCGAGTATTCGTGATGACAGTTCTTTTAATTTTTTCTTAATGCCTCCACCAATCTGTCATCATACGTTTGAATCGCGATGCCACGCCTTACTCAGCGTGCAGAGGTATAACTCCGATGGTAGTACGGGATTCTTTACGTAAGGTGAGAAGCGAAGATAAAGAAAGCACTTAAAAACAATAAAGTATATTAGATAAACTTAATGAGAAAAGATTAACAATGTGTATTGGTCAAAGACTTAACGATAGAGTTTTAACAGCGTTAAATTAACAATGTGTATTGGTCAAAGACCCAACGATAGAGTTTTAACAGCGTTTACTGGTCAGAAACTTAATGAGATTAGCCTATACCCAATTATTTAGGTGCGCATGCTTTCTCGACTTGAGGTATGTTTTATGAAGTGTTTATAGGTCTTTTTGGTCACTGCTTTGTAAATATAGTTTATTTTATGTTGTGTTGTGTTTTATTTAATGTTAAGGTATCTAAGAGCACTTGGACACTACACTTTGAACTACTTGACAGACTACTTAGAAACTTCACTCGAAGAACTTTGACAGACTCGACTTTTCTACTGTGGTTAATGAAACCCCTAGTCTTAGCAGTCGATGTGGCTAACCAAGTACTAGGTTTGGGGCAGGAAAAGGATTATAATTTTAGCAATCATGTGACTAACCAAAGAGCGGATTGAACCAAAGCAGTCATGTGACTAACCCTGGAGCTGGTTTAGGTGAGACCAAAAGTCTGACGAACTGAAGGTTTGCCAGTGTATTTATATTAGAGAAATTGCTGATCATTGCATGCTTAAGGTTCATAATCACTCCCGTTGACTGCTCGCGTTGTTTATAGTTTGCTTTTAATGTTTATTAAATAATTCCCAAGTTCAAGTTCAAACTTGGGACAGGGTGATAATTAGTTAATAACTTTATGAATTATTATATTTGACACGTTCCCTCGCCCTCTAAAACGTTGTCCCAATGCTTGCACGACCTCTATCGTTTAAAAAAGAAAGACCTCAAGTCGAAAAAAACTTGTCGTGTAATAAAAATGAAAACAGAAATGTCATCAGTGGTCTTGTTACTTTCTGGATCCAGGTTGATCCTTTGTAACTCCCTCTAGCCTCCACTGCAGTCTATATGTCTTAGTATTAACATACCACTAAACTGTTTGAGGGTATCGCAAGTGAGAGCCTGCTGGAGAGACTAGTATGGGCATCCACTGGTGCTTGGTACATAAAATAAAAAAGAAACATATTTTTATAAACTGTCTTTAAAATTTTATACTTAACTCTAATTCTATACTAACAGCGAACAAGTAGAGTGTAGAATTCTCCACTAAGTATTTTGCATATTTGGAATATCTATACTTTACCGTTGACTGGCCAATAGACGCCTATTGGTCAATCCACGTTTAGACACAATATCAACTCCTTATAAAATACTGATACATGTATTGTAAAATCTTGCTTGTATTGACTAATTCAGCCTGCATGGGATGCGTCCATCCCGTGAAAGTTGATCTTTGGATTACCACATTTATCATAACCATAATATCACCATTTTATAAATTGTCTCAGTAATATTTACAATTCTACAAAATAGTTTACATGACTTATTTCTTTCTAGAATCATACTAGCTGTCTTTATATTATTTAGTTATAGTCTCCTATTAAATATAGACTTTTATTAACCTGCATAAATACCGTCCTGTTCTCTATTATTTGACTATAGTACCACTATCGCATAAATTATTAATTTATTTTGTACATCTAATATTATATTACGGTCCTTTTATGAGACTAATATTTACTCGCTGCATTTTATGTCTCTACGTATAGCAGTTTATTTGACTCAGTAATACTTGTTGACTTATAAACAAAATTTGCTGACTTTTTATATTCTTTTAGTCGACTTAGTTAAGCTCGCTGACCTGTTTATATTTAAAAATGTATCTGTATACAATTTACCGATTTTAGTTCCATGGAATATCCTACAGTCAATTATTCTAATATGTAACATTAATAAATAAAAAGTATCTTTTACTTTACGCTAAAATATTTTTTTTTCTTCTGGCTTGTCCCTCACTTCTTGGTGGCTAGATGGCGCCCTTTGAATACTGCTGAGAAAGAATCCATCTTTGCTTCGTGTCCTTTGTTGAGTATCGATATGTCTGCCCCATCTCTACTTGGGCGAGTATTCGCCGAGTAGTTCTGGTGCTTTCTTCATTTTTATTTCCTTTGACTGGTACCCCTGTCAATTCGTCGACCTCGAACTTTTTGACCTCTGGGAAAAAATGCTGTCGTGTGTTCTATTCGTCAGTTCGTCATTTATTTCTACGGTAGCGTTTTTTGCGTTGTGTATCGCCTAGACCAAATAAATTCTCATTAAAATTTGTTACGTTGATATAATGACGAAGATTTGTGTTTGATTTGGCACCTTTTGGTCGGTTTTATGTTCCTGCCGAATGCAGTGTTTGCAATGTGACCAGGGATTTGCCTATGAAGTTTGAATCTTGGCAGGTACTTTGAAGCGAAAAGGTAAGTGTTGTATTTCCTATAATCATTATTTTCGGACTCTTGTAGAATGAGAATGGATACTAGAGCATAAAAAACTCTAATCTAAGGGTGTTTGATGCATGAGTTTGAATTTCTTGGAAAGGGTGTGGCTACTGTCACTGAGCCATTCGGCAATATACTCCATTTTATGGAATGTGGGGCTTGAATATTAAAAAGAGAGGTTTTATCAATGTTATTTATTCCATTCCAAGCTGTAGCTGACGTATATTACTGCTAGTTTAACATGGAAGTGGTTATGTGAAGATTAATTATAGCTTTTTTTTAGGTTACGGAAGCATGGAATAGGAATAATAAGAGTCCCTGGAACTTAATGGCTTATGGTCTGGCCAAACTGTCATTGCTGGCTGCTGTGGCACCACATGTTCCAGTTTTCCCCAGTCCGTCCATGGAATGGTTTTCGACATAACTACTGGATCCTCACGTCTTCTTTCTACAACTGTAGGTAAGTCACTAGATTTTATTGCTTAGCTTTAGTTTTATTCATGTTTGTTGTCTCGTCTTTTGATAATAATTTTCAGTTTCTGCCAGATATTGCATGTCCTGCTGCTGCTGTTTTCATTGTTGTGTTATAATTTATATCTGACTCCAAATATCTCACAATATTTCGATATCTTTTGAGATTGTAATGCTCAGTTTTTTTTGTTATATTTTTCTTAAGCATTTCTTCGCTTTTTAGGTCTGGATATTTGTAGTCCTTGGATACTTCTGTCGTACCCATTACTAGATAGTTATTTGCGCTGGTTTCTGAATACTCGAGTGATTGCTGGCGTCTGTGCACATCTCTACCTTCTGATATGATTGAACCAAACTCACAAGGATCTGGTAAATTGGTAAATTGATATTTAATTCCTCTTTCTGATATATATACATTGTTTCTCTATACGCCTATATATATTCTAATTTCTTTATATTACGTTGCCATATCTTAGGTTCCCTTATTCTTTACTTAACCTGTACTTTATTCTATCTCTTCCGTATTTACTACTTTCTTATATATGTATGCTTTATTTTTAAACTCGTATTATATACATATCTTTATATATTTCCTCAATTGTTTCAACTTCTATATGCCTCTCAACAATTTTCCCTTAATTATTTCACTTTAGGTATGCAACTCTTTTTCCATACTTTATGTAAATACTATTCTCTGCATATCTATGCTTATGATTACGTGACTAGTTATTACATTATTTCCTTATTTATCACGAGGCAGTGATAAGTTAAACTATCGATGTCTCTATGCTTATCTATCTATGCTTCATTATGTGACTAGCTTTATGTACAAAATATAGGACATCATATTATTTATATAACCATGTATGCTCTATTTTAAACAAACATTTTTCCATTATTTCACCTTATGTATGCTTTACATACACAACTTTTGCTTATATATTGCCTCACTACGTATGCTTCTTTTTAAAACATCTTCTATATTTCTTCTCCTCACTTTACATAAACAACTTTTCAACTTATGTATGATTCTATTATGTTCGTAATGCTTTACATAAACATTTCTTGCTTATGTAACATTTTACCTGGGAAGATTGCCCTTGAGCATCTCTGGTACCAAAATTTTTGCTAACATCCTTACTGTCAGTATAGCTATTTCGGTCCGTACGCTCCACTTTCCGATGCCTAAATTCTTTGCTTATCATTAAGAGAAACTTTAGTTGCATTCTTATTTAGGCCGGAGAACACTTTACTTTATAATACTTCCTCGTATACACGTATATTCCTCCTGTATATACTCTCAATACACAATTTTAATGGCAACTCAGTTTTCCTGCTTTTCTCGAATACGATAATCCTGCAACTGGGCCATTTACTTGTGATTTATTATGAATATCTTCACCTTATTTTCACCTATTTATTTTGCATACATAGTTTACTAATCTTCTCATTAATATTCACTTAACACGACGTATCCTAGTTCCTTTTTTCTTCATAACTCCTTCTATGTAATATGCTATGTGTATTATCTATTTATATATAGTTCCTTAACCTCCTAAGTGTTTTTATCTATATATTTGTCTTAATAACACTTGGGTATATATTATGCTTATTTATGTTTCATTATGTACAACTTTTATTTACATTGAGACTTTGATCCCACCTCCCATTTTTGTTTTTGCTTGTTTCTTCTTTAGTTTCTTATTTTACTTGCATACTTGTTCCGTTCCGTATATAATTTTATTTTCCTTATCCTTGTCATCCTTGTTTCCTTTAGTTTTTCCTATACAAATCTGTTGTATTGCTCCATTTTAATTTAACACTCAGTTGCATTTAATTTATTATCTTTTTCCTTGCAGATACGGACCTGGCCTTGGTCACACCATGCGGTTCTCTCCTGACGGTGGCGCTTGGATTCAATGGCCTTGTAGCTTTTAGCGTCCGCCGCAAGATGGCAACGTGTATGCAGCAATGGACGTAGCTTGAACGCGCGTAGTTTAAAATTGCCTTATCATTGTAAATAAAAATGTTTGAGTTTCATTAGTTTTATTTGCCCAACAACACTGCGCGAATGATTACAGGCGCGTGATTTGAATTTTCCAATTATAATTTAATTGCTTTTCTTGACCTATCATTTTTCTAACGTAAATTACGGCACGTCTCTACCACGTGATTCTAATATCAATGACGTCGTCTGTTGCAAAACGACTTAACGATAAAATGTTCACGATGTCTCTTGTCAAAAATGTAATAGAGATGGCGACTGTACCCGAGTACTAGGTCGCGCATGATTTGAGAGCGAGAGGTATTGTTTATAAAGTTCTTTGTTAATTGTATTATAATTTTATAGTTTTTCTTAACGGTTGGGTTTTGTTTAAGAGCACTAAGGTATCTAAGAGCACTTGGACACTACACTTTGAACTACTTGACAGACTACTTAGAAACTTCACTCGAAGAACTTTGACAGACTCGACTTTTCTACTGTGGTTAATGAAACCCCTAGTCTTAGCAGTCGATGTGGCTAACCAAGTACTAGGTTTGAGGCAGGAAAAGGATTATAATTTTAGCAATCATGTGACTAACCAAAGAGCGGATTGAACCAAAGCAGTCATGTGACTAACCCTGGAGCTGATTTAGGTGAGACCAAAAGTCTGACGAACTGAAGCTTTGCCAGTGTATTTATATTAGAGAAATTGCTGATCATTGCATGCTTAAGGTTCATAATCGCTCCCGTTGACTGCTCGCGTTGTTTATAGTTGGCTTTTAATGTTTATTAAATAATTCCCAAGTTCAAGTTCAAACTTGGGACACGGTGATAATTAGTTAATAGCTTTATGAATTATTATATTTGACAATAATATGGCAGAAATATCAATTAATGGCAAATTGATTGCCTTATAGTCGATAATAACAAGCCAAGAAATAATTAAACGAAGCAAAAATGTATCAAGAAAAATACTGTATGTAGAATTGAATGAAGAACCTACCAATAGAAATACATACTGCGTTTCTAAATAAAAAATAAATAATTAATGTTGATGTTAGGCAAGTTATTATTAGCAATGTGATTACAACGCTAACCAATCAGTATTTCAATCAAAGTTCAATCAATCAATCAATCAATAAATCAAAGTTTATTAATGCATTGTTACAAGTAACTTACACAGGTCAATAAATATATATAAATAAAACGAAAGAGGCATTTTCATTAACAAAAGTAAGCACTACACTGAAATAAATATGCTTAGGACAATAATACAATTTCAAAAATAAGTTTCATAGACAAGACTAGTTAAAATCAATAAAAAAAAACACATATCCTAAAATTACATATCAAAATTAAAGCCCAAAAAGTCTTGTATTGAGTAAAACGAATTTTTAATTAAGATCTTTTTGACAGACTTTTTAAGTAATAAAATTGGTTGGTTCTTTATTTCAAATGGTAACTTATTAAAATATTTAATAGACCAATATACTCTCAACACCAGCATCATGCACATCTCTCATCGAAAACACCATCCTGGTCGTTTTACTCATGTTCAGCAGTAATTTGTTTGCGTTGAACCAGATCTGAGCCACTTCCTGTGCAGCCATAGAACCCTCCAGAGATGCTTCTAAGGCATCAGCTGATACGGACACTGTTGTGTCGTCAGCAAAGAGAGTATATCTTGAATTAGGGTCAAATGTTGGTAAATCATTTACATAAATCAGAAATAGTATTGGTCCCAAGATTGAACCCTGGGGTACCCCAATGCTTATATCTCCCCTTGCTGACGACACGGCAGCATAACGCACACACTGATGCCTACTGCCAAGGTATGGTTTTAATAGGTTTATGCTATTGGGACAGAATTTATAATATGTGAGCTTCTCCAAGAGGATTCCAGATTCCAATGTCTACGCAGTCAAAAGCCTTACTCAAATCGCAAAACAAGACTGTATTATACTGCCGACCATGAAAGGCATCCAAAATAGAGTGTACTAAATGAAGAATGCACAACGAAGTATTTTTATTTTGTCTAAAACCAAACTGCGCATCACTAAAAAGCCCATTATCTTCAAAGAAGCTGATCAGACATACATTTTTCAATGATCTTTAAAATTATCGGGAGAAGAGAAATAGGGCGGTAACTCTCAGGAATGTTGAGGTCACCCTTTTTAAAAATTGACACCACTACAGCAATTTTCAAGATGTATGGAAATATATTTTTTCTTCAAACGTCAGTAAATCCGTCATTACTCGACTGTGTAGGCGGCAGTGAAGTTTCGTTTTTCCTCCGCCGGAGCTTTACTTTTCACTTTTCCGCCGGCGGAGGTAAAAGTGTTGTCATATCAACATAGATACAATACAAACAAACATCAAAATAAGGGTCAACAACTCAAGAGTTATTAAACTAAAATTTGTATTTATCACTCAATGCGTGACTGCATTTCTAAAAATCACTAATTTAGGCACAAATTGGTTATTATTTAATCGAACTTACTCAATAACTGCTTATCAATACGGAATTAAAACGCAATCGAATACGCAATTTTAAAAATATAATTATTGTTGACAGTGTCCACTGACAGCTTTATGTTACATTACTATAGCAACAACCTGAGCCTATTCACCGACACCGCACCGGTCTAAGCCGCCTTGCGAACCCACTTATCTTTAATAATAATTATTATTACTATTAAAAAGAGACTTTTTGCATTAATTTGTCGACATTTGAAGAAAAAACAGCATATTTTATTTGGAGGAAAAGTTACTTTTCATGGCTTGCTCTCTATTACCAGCCTCACTCCGTTCGGCTGTTAAACACGAGCGCGCCATGAAAAGTATCACTTTTCCTCCATATAAAATAATATACTATTTCTTAAAATATTGATTTATAAGCAGTGTCAGAGGAATTAAAATCTAATATTTTATGCATCTGATAACCTTAACATTAATGCCAAAAATATCACAGCTATTTTTATTTTTTAGATTGTTAACAATTTCTCGAACCTGGTTAAAACTTACTTCTTTAAATGAAAATGTTTGTAGTATATTTAGATTAGTGATATTTTCAATTGGACTCAAGTTAGTGTCTGGTATTTTTACTCTGAGCTCTTGTGCAACGTTTAAAAAATAATTATTAAAATCATTTCAATTAAGAACTGTACTTGATGGGTTTATGCGATTTTTATTTCTATTTTTGTTTATTATACTCCACATTTGCTTGATCGAGTTATTTGAATTTGTGATTGAGGTGATGATTTTGGATTGCCATATTTGTGACCTGTACATTCCCTGTAATACATTTTGTTATTGGGAGTGTTATATTGTTCACAAATTTCTCCCAGAAAACGCAGGTGCTCCCTCATTGCTCTTAGCCTGTCAGAAAACCAGCTTATATTATTGGACTGATCAGACCGAACTGGATAATGTTTCTCTGGGAAAGACTCCAAAAATGCTCCCTCTAGAATAGACATAAGCTCAGAAAATTTATCATTTATAGAAATGTTATTATTTTTCACAAAATCCCAAGAAGTATTCGAAATAGTATTGTGGAAGATAAATAGACCTTGTTGTGTAATAGGCCTACATACTTTTTTGCCTGAATGACTTGATTTTCCATAATGACTAGAAAATTTATTATTTGGCCTTTATGATCAGACACATCAAGATCTACCACCTCAGCAACAAGTTGCTGAAACAATCAATATTGAGTTAGGTACCATAATATATTTTAAAGCAGGCATATCTTCAGATTGAGTTTAATTATTCTTCGATTTAAAGATGAGAATACTAAATAATTATAAACCAATATCAGGTTTACCAGCTTATTCCAAAATTTTAGAAAAAAAAAATGAGTAGTAAATCATCCAAAGCATTTAGAAATTTAACAAAACGGTGTGTGCTAAAGACCATACGGCAAAATTAATTACAAGTATTTTTTAGTGATCTATATTTTGAAATTACGTGCTACAACTTCGATGTTTGTAACTAACCTTATTTGCCAATTGCGCTTTCAGCTGGTTCATATGCCTAGCTCACTCAGCCGTTTGTGGTTTTATTCTTTTTAAAGGCTTGGGTTAGAGTTTATGGCAGTTAGAACGGGCGTCACTAAATGTTTACTGTACGTAATTTATTAGAAATTCTGTCTGTCTGAAAATCGGAAAATAAAATTTAGAAAAAAAACCCTGTGAATAAATTAAAAAAAGGATGATATTGAATTATAGCCTAAATACAGTTGCCAAAATAAACAACAGGAATACAAACAATCAGTTTATTTGAAAATACTACGTGTGTACAACAATCTACTTTCTTAAAATTTAGAAGATTTTCTGATTGCTGATGGTTAATATTATGCTAAAAAATATTTATGGAATATCACTTAAGCTGACCCATATACGCCACAAGTGGTAATTAATGTTCAAATTACAATTTATTAATTGCTATGTTAATTAAGTTTCATCTTGGCATTTTAACAATAGAAATTACTACAATCAAGTATCAATTAAGCAATTTAGGCCTGGTACTCACTGCGATTAAACTTCATATCCATAAGTAGCACTAGTTATGGCACTTTAGCAAATTTCTGATCAATAAATTAACATTACTAATTACTATATAAAAATTTTAAAAAAGTACCTCGATGCCAATTATTAGGAGGAGTTATCTTTAAAAGGACATTTTAATACTACCCAGTTACTATTGCTTAAATATGTAACAATTTATATGTTAAAATTTGGGAATAAATATCGGCTAAACTACGCTTAGCTTATTCCCTTGGCAGCTGGAATATAGAAGACCTCTAAAATGCCTCCAAAATGCTGAACTAAAAGGGATTTACTGAAGGAAATTTATAGAAATAAATAAAGCCGCACCAAATAAGGAAAATTGAGCTGAATTGACCGATATCAAGGCGAAACGTTCAATAATAAGGTTTATATAATTTAAATTAAATTTCTGCCATGGGTTTTACAGATACATATAATTAACTTAATATAAATGACATAACCCCCCTAATTGTACCATGTGAATTTAGATAATAGGTACTAAAAGAGGAAACGGTAAAGGAACTACAGTATATTAGAGGACTGTCTCTTATTAAAATCACTAAATAAGTTCAGTGAACTAAAACTCGGTGTATCTGGAAGTAATATTTCCAGTAGGTGCTTCTCGGTAGATTATATTATTTTAGTCTTTTCACTTGAAAAATTAAATGTAGTAGCGCGATAAATCAAGAACAAAGCTCAACATATTAGCTGTGCTGCTTTATTATTAATTGAATTTGATCCTACCAGACTTGACGATGTTTGGTCCTCTGTAATTGGAAGACCTAGGCAAAGATACCAGTCGGCATAGCAATGCTACACTAAACTCTCCAACTGGTCCAAGCGGGAGAAGACGGCTGGGCTCCTACTCAGATAAGGAAGGCCTCAAGCAAATAGTCAGTGATCCCTCGGAAATACCCTAGTGAAAATGGTATTTTTTATAGCCCTGTTACTTAGAAGCACATGAGTCGAACCTATCTTTTAGAATAAAAGGGTTATCACACCGCTCTTTACACGATGTTTCACAACAGCATAGCTGGTACTCTAACAAAAGATACGCGTTACTACGCTTTGTAATATTTAAAAAAAAAATGAAATCTGGCAATCATCAACCAGCAGTTGAAAACTTAATTGCTATTAAGCACCTTCATGGACGGAAGTTCAAACGAGAAGACCCGTTAATTTTAACTTCCCTCGATATATACTATTTTCATGCGCATCTTCGGAAGGCACCTGCTGTCAAGCGGGTCGGAGTACTGAAATCCACTCGTAATAGTAATGTTGTGATAATCGATACCAAAATTTAACGGGTACATAGAGAAAATTGCGATATAAGGTTTGTTCTAGCAGCGATTTCAAACGGTACAAAGCCATCCGGAGTTTGCGCATAGCAATACAACCGACACTTATATCGTGATGCCCAAACTTCGGATGGCTTTGTACCGTTTGAAATCGCTGCTAGAACAAACCTATTATATTCAGGAACGATTACAACGTTACATGTGTCAAGTAAGAGAGATTTCCATGAAATGAGCAGAAACCGCAACAATAGAAGGATGTCCAATTTCTCCGAACTGGGCTCATTTTCTCAACTTCAAAGCGTTTTAAATGAGATTTCAAGCAAAAATGCATAAAACTATCTATTCGTTGCCAAAATACTGAAAAGTTTGGAAATATACGCAGCTAGCCTCCAATCTTGCTTTGAGCACTGTGCTTTCCGTCATCTGAATTCACGCTGGAAAGTGGAGTTTAATAAGAAGCTTCAGACTTACCTCGCATGTTTTTGTGTATTCGTTAGCTTCTCCTTTCAGGAGTTCGACTCGGTTTGTAGAGTTTCCTTTTGCTAGTACCTTGTGTATCTTTGCACAGGTGGGGGTCTCGTTCACCCCTTCGCAAAATATCCTCCATGAAACTCTTTTTGCCTTGCGAATTTATTTGTTATATTCCGTAAGGACTACCCTATATAGGTTCCATTCATTTGTCTTCTTGGACTTTGTGAACAGCCTTCGGTCTCCCGAAGCTTATTAAGCCTATCGTTCCACCAGACTGTGTTACGTTACCCCCTTGTTTCCAAGTCTATTATGGGCAGTTTTCATGGTATGCTGTAGCAACTGCTTCCGTCACCTTTTCGACTGCCGTCTCCAAACCTCTCGTGTCTTCTGTATCTACTGTGATTCCTTGGAGATCTTCGCTGAGGGATTGTAAGTATCCTTCCCAGCTTGTGTCTTTTGGATTTCTGAATAATACTTCTTTGAGCACGAGAGTTTTTATGTCAAACCTTATGTGTCTATGATCTGAGCGCGATGGTTCTTTTGACACCTGCCAGTTGACAATTTTTTCACTTATCCTATTTGTACAGATGGTCACGTCCAGGACCTCTCGTCGGACCGCGGTGATGAAAGTGGGTCCAGAGCCCCCGTTAGCTATTTCTAACCTTGCTGAAAAAATAAATTGGTGTACTAACTCACCTCTAGCATTTGTGTCCGTGCTGCCCCATGTCAATCGGTTAAGAATGATTTAAAATATATATAAATATGAATATAAAAAATAACCTCGAATTAAATAATAATTAATTGTATCGCAAATGCATATAACAAATATCTTATAAATAAATATATTGGAGTAAGAAATTGCATCATTTTCTCTATTACACACTTGCAAGCCTGATCAAAGCCCAACTGCATCTGTTTGTGTTGAAGTTTTAAAGTAGATTGGGAATTGTGCTTCAAATAAACAGACGAATAATTATTAATATTTAACTTAAACATACCTCCACCAGCTTTTAGAATTTAGCAATTTAAATGCGAATTTATGTAAATTTTCATATCAATTAGAGAGTTGAAAAAATGTATGTGAATGTAAAAAAAAAACTTTATAGAGACTTATTTGAAGATCGAGCTCAAGTAACTGATTCATGAATTCTTTGATTTGTTATTTCCCAGAGAGTATCGTCAGTGAGTTTAACATAATCCCTTTCGATAGATGTTTTTATAATCTTTTTCTTGCAGGATTTTGTTTTTATATTTTAAATTAACATTCCCCATTTATTTTGCTGTGCTTGAATTTGACCTTCATTGATCGAAGTGATGAGATAAGGGTGTCCCATAAAAAAATTAAAAGATAAAAGGAAAGTATGTGTGCTCCTGCTTTTAAATGAGAAACTTCTTTACCTGCTTTAAACCATCAGGTATTGACCAGCGACGATTTATAGCCACATTTCGGTTATTGTTTGCTACTTGAATCAAACATTGGTACGCCTCCATAACATACAAGAAGAAAAATTGAAAAAAATAATATTTGTTGCCCCATTATTTAATTTCATTAATAGTAAAAATAATAGTTTTTATTTATATAAATTGTTGCAGCACCTTCACTAATATTGCCTTGAATCCGCAATCCGAAGCCCAGAATAAAAAGGCGTTTGGGGATAATCGGTGACTGACTCAAGTAGTCTTAATTCTGTTAAAATCTTATAAAATTGATCATCGCGGTGCAGTATTAATAAGAAAAATATTAATATTATAACCTCCGTATTCCCATGGGCCCTTACAAACTGGATGCAACTCGTTGTCATAATTATGTTGTTGGCCTTATTTAGTTGTCAATATGAGCGAGGATCTATGTGTGACCTCAATACATAGGGAAGCCAAATCAACAATTTAATTATTTAAAGTATTACCCCACATAGAGATCCCACAGCACGACATTTATGACAAACCTATGAGTTATTTTTCTTATTGTAAGGACAGAAGGAAATGGGTATTGTTAAATGGATGGCTAATCCTTTTCCAAGCCGCTGAACTTGAAATATTTTTCTGAAAAAGGAATTGTTATTGCCGATATTAGGCAGAGAAAAAAGCATCTATCCTGTCTTCATAACCGATCTCATTTTTCAGAAGAAATATCTACTCTTTCCTTTAGATCATGAATGCAGCCATTTTTGCCCTAGGGTTGAAGGTTAAATAGTTCCAGTTGGTTAAAATTAATGTATGTTCTTGTATCTCGTTATACATATTTTTAAAGTAATTAAAATTTGCCAATACGCTTACTGACATGTTCAAACAATTAATACGATTGACTGTTCAAGACTAGGAGAGTCAGTAAATAAACTAATTCAAACAAATTTAAAACGCACTTGAAAAATCATCCAATAAAGCTTTTTTCCCACAGTCCCAATTTGTAGGAGCAGTAGCATAAAGGCTATGTCATTTAATATGGGTACAAAGCACTTAAAAAACAAGCTTAAATCGTATTGTGTACAGAGGATAACGCCGATTGTGTAATTAGATTTAGACCAAATCTCACTCCCTTATAACACCGCTTGCGAAAATATGGGATGAATACTCGGAACGTTTATTTCGTTTTGACCTGAATTTCATTTAATTAAATCTGACAACATCTTCTTCATGTTGTTAGGAAATTAAACAATTTTAGGCAGGGTAATTAGGTACCCTACAAAACATATTTTGATACGGCTCGAAAAACTGCTCTGCTTAAGACTACTTTAACTTTATACTACAAAATTGTACAGAGCTTTGCAGTTACTCAACCGCTGAATTTATTACATTACAATTATTAATAAAAGAAGCGCAAAAGCAGTGAAGTTGACCCCTAATCCTATTAAATGAAAATAAATATTCTGGTGTAATCTATGTATATCGACATAATCTACAGTCCATATTTTAGCTACTATAGACTCTAGACTTAGGAGCAATTAATTCATTCTTAAACTCTGTACACCTGGTTTTCAATTTGGCTATATTAAAGTGAGTTTCCTTCAAGTACCAACTTCTCGCCCTAAAAAAGTTTTATTCAATTTACGTTATCTTTATTAGTATCATTATGTTGAGGAATATTTTAACAAAATAAACGACTGAGTTATTTCTAGAGCTTATACGCCCCGAACTCATTTTCATAAGCCGCTCAAAAGGATGAACCCGATGCTCAATCGTCCTTCCGCTGAATAATTCGAAACAGATAGAGTCGCGTGTCGTGCACGCGTCTTCGGTAATCGACGGAAACACTCGGGCTTGCACGAGTGCCGATTACTGTCATGTCATGTCAGTGTTGTGTCATTCGAACCTGCGGCTCTTATTTCTGGGTGTGTGCACATTGCACCGTTTTGTATGCCTGATGGTGTTTAGTTAGACTAAGAGGGATTAGACTGGTTAAAAGTGTTATTGGTCGGAGGAGGGAACGTATCGCAAAAACTCCTGAGCAATAATTTATTCATGATAGATTTGACGGAATTATTATAGTTAAAAAGAGCTAAAGGGCTTCGGGGAATTAGCAATGATGATACAAAAACTTAGAGCGGATATATTCTCAATTTTTGTTATTTGCAAACGGAAAATGCCATTTCTCAATTTTTTTTATTAAAAAAATTGTTCAGTTACAATAGAAAACCTGTCTCCGAAGAAGAACACAAGGCTAAAGAAAAAATATCTAAATAAACAGTAAAATTACTGTGGAACAACGATACAAGGTCACAACATTTTAGAACAAAGTGCTCTAAATATTAAGAAATGTATTATTAATATATGTTAAAATTAAAAATAAAACTTAAACAGAAATAGCAAAGTTAAAACGAATAGCCTTTTTATTATTGCTCATTTATGCTAACAAATTAAACCTAACATAACCAATATTAAAAAAAAGGACAGTGGCCATAGACAATAATATTAAAATTTAAAGGCACACTAGTACAAGAAAATTTGCACACAAAAAATAAAGTTTTATATTAATTATTAAGCTTAAATTTGGATTCCTGCGCAAAATCTGAGTGAAAACACTAAAAACGTGTGAACAGAACTATTCTATAGCGCTTATGTGAAATAATGGAATAAGTGACAGAATCAATACAGAGTATTGCAGGTTCAAAGTCCCAACATTCAATTTGTGTAATTCGGTGCTGCATAAAACAAAAATTCGAATATTTTTATCACTTTTTAAGATATTCGATAAAAAGCGGAAATTGGCTCATTAAAAAAAAAATAAACAAATTTCTATTACTTATCCAAAATACTTCTTAAAAATATGTCATATTCAAAATTTTAAATTAGTCCGTTAAGAGGTTCTTGAAATATAAGAGTTTAAATATGCAGAATTCGAAGTGGATCTCGATTGGAGATGTGACGTAATAAAGTAGGATCACGTCCTGTTGTTAGGCCGAGACCCGCGCCACCGCACCGCGAGAATGCTGACGTTTCTGTCACTGTCATGTATAAATATATATCTCAACGCGACCTTCATATATTATGACGTCACGCCTTTACAATGTTCCAGGGGCACTTTCTTATTTATTTTCACAGATTTAGACTTCTCAGAAATATCTGTTTTTTGGTATATCAACTTAATATGTCTAGGTCTTTTGAATAAAATAATTTTTGAAAAACTGAAAATGGGCCTATTGAAATCAGTTTTCAGTTTCGTTCTCCTCACTATATTTGGAAAACCCTCAGGTTCACTATTGGACTATGGAACGTTTGGCCTTCTGACCGAGAAGAATCTCTTTACAGTCTATCAGTAGTGTTTGTCCGTCGAGTGTTAGATATGTACATACCACTCTTATGCAAAATTATGTGCCTCACCTTTATAAGCACACAACTGAAGTGAAACTTCTGAAATAGATATTAGGAATTGAGTTTTTTTTCTCAAGATTTTTTTTTGTTTTATTTCGTTTTATAATACTTTTATAAACTCATCGAACAATTTTTTACGTTTTTTTTTAATTTTTTCTAATTTTTTTCTAAATTTTTTGGGTGTGCGGGGGGGGGGGGGGTTTAACCCCCCCCCCCCCCCCCACCGATGATCCCGTGTCGGTCGAGCTTTTTTTTCAAACTTTCTTGATTTTCTTTTAATTATTTTTTTCTTATTTCACTTTATAATACTTTTATTTACTTTGCAAACAATTTTTTACATTTTTTTCCAATTTTTTCAAAAAAAATTTGGTATAGGATGGGGGGGAGATAATTCTCACCCCACTGATTACTCCGTGAAGCTCGACACTTTTTTTTAATTTTTTTGCTTTTTTCTATTTTTTTTTTATAAAGCCTTTGTTTTTCTTTCCATTTTTGGCATCCTCACTTTTATAAGCACACAACTGAAGTGAAAATTCTGAAAGAGATTAGGATTGAGTTTTTGTTTAAGACTTTTTTTTGTTTTTTTTCTTATTTCGTTTTATAATACTTTTATAAACTTTTTGATTTTTTTTTTTACTTTTTCTAATTTTTTTTTCGCTTTTTCAAAAATTTTTGGGTATCCGGTTGGTATAATTCCCTCGCCCCCCACTAATATATAATTCTCACCCCACTGATGACCCAGTGAAGCTCGTGAAGCTCGACACTTTTTTTCGTAAATAATTTTTTTTTTCCATTTTTGGCAACCTAGATCTCGTTGCTCAACTCCTTCGCCTCTTTCTCGCCGAAACGTTTCTCTATTTTTTTTTCTTCTTTTTTAAATAAATTTTTTTCTTATTTCTTTTTATATTACTTTATTAACGTTCCGAACATTTTTTATATTTTTTTCAATTTTCGAAAATTTTTGGATATTTGAGGGGTTGGGAATATAAGGCGAAATAAGAAAAAAAAGTTAGAGAAACGCGGTTTTTAGCGATAAAAAAAGGCGAAGGAGTTGAGCTACAAGGTCGGGGATGGCAAAAACGAAAAAAAAAAGCTTTACGAAAAAAAAATAAAAACGTTAAAAAAATTGAAAAGAAGTGTCGAAACCGGGGGCAAAAGTTGAAGAAAAAAACTTAAAAAGAATATTAAAACTCAATTGCTAATATCTTTCAGAAGTTTCACTTCAGTTGTGTGCTTATAAACGGCACCTAATTATTTTTTTTGATAAATGTCCACCCATCTAAGCTTTTTGAAATATGTCTCTATGTCTGATCTTCCTAAAACGTTTTTGTTATTAATATTTTATTCAGAGCTTTGCTAGTTCCATTTTTCTTATGCATGAAAACGCCTAACATAAAATTAATCAAACATTATTTTTTTAAATAAATATGTCCAGACATCTATGCTTATGTCCGATTTTCATAAAAGGTTTCTTCAGTTGACATTTCATTGAGAGCTTTGGTAGTTTTATTCATGTTATGCATGAAAGCGCCTAACATAAATTTATTAAAACATTATTTTTTTAGATAAATATACCCAAACATCTAGTTTGATTTTTTTTAAAAGTTATTTCATTTAGAGCTTTGGCAGTTTCATTCACGTTATACATGAAATCGCCTATCATAAAAATGAATTAAACATTATTTTGTTAACTAAATATGTCTAGATATCTATGCTTTTTAAAATATGTCTGATTTTCCTAAAAAGTTTTTTCAGTTGACATTTCATTGAGAGCTTTGAAATTTTTATTCATGTTATACATGAAAGCGCCTAACATAAAATTATCATAACATTATTTTTTTAGATAAATATGTCTGGACATCTAAGCTTTTCGAAATAAATGTCTGATTTTCCCAAAAAGCTTTTGTTGTTAATATTTCATGGAGAGCTTTGGTAGTTTCATTCACGTTATGCATGAAAGCGCCTAACATAAAATTAACAAAACATTATTTACTTAGATAAATACGTCTAGACATCTACGGCGCTTTTTGAAATATGTATGATTTTCCTAAAAAGTTTTTGTTGTTTGATGGTTAAACTATAAGCATCAACAAGAGGCACCTTCATTCACATTGTGTATGAATGCTCCTTCGAATCGCATGCTGCCCCCATTGGAGTATGCCTCTTCCTGCGGTCAAAACCCATCCTAACATAAAATTACGACACCAGTCCTTCTGGCATCGCCATCTGTCACTCTTCCGAAAAGGCATACGTGATCTCCCTATTTTTTCACCCCCAAGGCTAATGGCGTAATGCCACTGCTTGTTACAAGTCAGACAGTGTCAGTTTCAATTTAAATGGGGAGAGCTTTTTGTTCTTCGGTTATACCTTCATTATTATGTATTCGGTTTTTGTATATTTGATATTACGAAAGAGACTTTCCGGAAGCTTATTTTATTCTGTCGGAGGTAAAAGCGCCAGCTGTTAACTTGGAAAAGCAGAGAAAGCTAGTTACTATTTTTTTTAACTGTTATCTATTATAATAGGAGTAAATTTTGCTGATCCTGACATAATATGTTGATTCGCGTGAAAAGCATAGTTATGCTAGGGTGGCAGTTTTAGCTGATATCCCCCATTACCATCTATGAGATAATATTATTTTCAAGTTCGATTGAGAGAGGTTAAAGAGCTTCTTTGTGTAAGGACTGTACTACATACATTTTGTTTAAATTCGGACTTGTTTATATTTACTGACAAATAAATTAATAAAACACTTTTTCATTCTAAGTTGATTACTTGTTTTAACACATTTCTCAACATTTTTGAATGAGCTGATCTAAATATTCATCTGAAACTAGCAAAAAGTCGGTAATGGTGGCCAGAAGATTAAACTTCAAGTATTAAATCTGAACCCACAAGTGGAGAAAAAATGACGCTATAAATGCAGTGAAAAGAAAAATTAAAATGAAATCTACGAGTTTTCGAAAACCAGCATTGAATTACGCAAACTTGCCTCAATTTCATCCTGGGTAGTGCAAAGTAATCCAGTTTTACGGTAGTTATACTCTGACTACTCTATCTTTTGTATTTTCCACCCCTATATTTCATGCCGTGAAATTAATTTGATAGCGGAGCCAAATTGATGAAGGAATACTCATAAAAATATGTGAATTCCATAATGTGCTATTCTACTACAGTTTCAAGAGCAACTAGATATATTAAAATTCCATCTAGGCAAATTAAAATTGTTGTCAGTTTTATCTAAATGCTTGCTAGTTCGCTTCATAAACCGCTTCAATAATTCTGTTTCTATAGAAACCTAAGATATGACAACAAATATTATAAAAAGCTATTAGGGAAAATTGGCATTAAAATTTTATGTGCTCATCCTATCGCTTTATTTCCATATTCTCGCTGTCTTTTTTATCTTAATTTTCTAATAAAATAAAAATTGTCGCTTTATGTCTTTTTGAAGGGTGGATATGACGCAGAGAAACGACTGCTGATAAGAACATTATTTATAGGTGCAACTTAACGCTATGTGACATAGATGGAAAGTGTTGCCTTTTTGTAGCCAGAATCTATCATAATCTGTTAAACGGAATATATTACAATTATTTTAATATTTAAACGAACAGCCGCGATTTTTAACAGTCCATAATTTTATGATCAAACTAAAGGGGCATTTTCACTCACTGTTTTGGTCGTGCCAGTTCAACCAATAGGCGTTGATTTTAAACGGATTGGAGATGAACCGAGTTCTCATTTCTAACACGTGCACGATGCACTTTCGATAAAATCAAAGCAAACTGCACTTGACCTTAAAAAACAAATCGTTTCGCCATCAACTAGACACGTAGCCCCCTTCTTAAGAATGCTTAGTTTTATCAAATATCGATTTAAAAAAATCTCACCTATTGAACGTATGCTTTACTAATTACATCGCAGATAAAATTGCAATAAATAGAGGTGATCTAATTCCTAAAATTATTGACAATTTCAGAACATTTTTCCGTACGACGTTCAACTTTAGTTATTTCGTGACTCTTCACTCGGTGACTAAGGCAAGTAAACTTTTCGGCGGTGCTCGTGGTGCAATGCCACTTCGATGTTTCGAGTGGGTTAAGTTTGATTTGAAACTATTAGGTGCGTTTTCATTTTAAAAAGCTTGGAAAATTTGTAAATTTATACAAAGAAGCATATGTTAATCACTTTATAAATAATAGGGGTCTGTGGAAATATCGCATACCCTTTCCATCCAGGGAATCTATTTCCTTTAAAATTAAAATATAGGTGCCTACGCCATAATATCAACTGCATTAGTGTAAAGTGGTGCTTCAATTCTGCAAGTGCCATTCTAGGATATCGCCCAAGGGGATGCTCTTAAAGGTAAATATGTTACAACAGAACAATAAATATAATATTTTTATTCAAAGATGGAATTTTATACTTTAATTAGAATTCGTGGTTCAATAGAGTTTAGTTCATACTAAAAATGAATACATGTGATATTTCAATGACTAAATGCCAGTTAAAGGGTTAAAAGTAGGGCGATAATTCGAATATTCGAATATTTGACTATTCGGTTATACGAATATCTGACTGTTTATCATACAAAAAAAAAGATATAAGGCTTTTTTGTTCGTAATTTCAATTTATCTCTTTTTAAATTTGCTGTTTTAAAAAACTAATTTCAAATTTATTTTGATTATGACGCTCATGTTTTCGTAGTTTTTGGGCACTCTGTATAAAAAAATCCAAAAATATTTTACTATTTTTGCGGGAAGCAGAAACTTTTATCAAGAATGAGTTTTTGTCGAAAAACCATAATAAAAATAAATATTCAAGTCTTATAAAATATGAAAAACCGCATTTTTGTATACCTACCTGCGACATCCGTTCCATCAGAGAGAGCTTTTTCTAATGCTGGCAACATTGTTAATGCAAAACGAGAATGTTAAAAATCTGACAATGTTAAAAAACTTCGCTTTTTTAATTTTAATTTGTAGTTTACAAGTTTATTGTCTAACTTAGTTTGGGTTGTTGAATTTCTCCTTGCTCCAGTTTTTGTTTTTATCATTATTTATATTTAGCAATTAAAGTTTTTTTTATATTTTGTTTCATGTTCAATAAAATAGCGTACAGCTTTATTTTTCACACTGGTACATATTTATATTTTTCATAGAATGCAATAATATTCGAAAATTCTGCATTTTTATTAATTTTTAGTTTGTAGCATAGCAATTTTTAACTTTTGTTTTCGCTCATTATTTTTATTTTAGTTTTGCGTGAAATGTTTGATTTTTCTCGTTTCATTAAATAATATTTTGTTTATTAATTTTTATTTGTTACAGAGTTCTCATATTTTTAAATTATTTAATAGAATTTTTGTTTTTTTTATATAAGTTTATTCGACACAGAGCACTAACTATTCTAAATAATATTATTATTACTCTATAGTTTAAATATTTAAAATGAATAATACTTAAAAACTAAATATAAATTTAAATAAAACAATGTTTTAATAGTTATACGACTATTTCGGCATTTAAATAGACGACTATCCGAATATTCGGCTAATAACATAATTGATTATTCGATTATTCTACTATTTGAATATTCGACCATTCGAATACTCGACTATTCAAATATTTAAATATTCGATATTCAAATAGATCTTTGAACAAATTGATTATTCGAATAAAATACCAAACGACTCGAATGCTTATATTTTAAAAATTCCGAGCCCTAGCTAAAAGCCACATGAACAAAATGGGGGGTTTATATTTTTAGGCTCTTCGCTAAGAAACCAAGAGTCGCAAGACATTCTCATTGATTAACTATTTCAATCCAACACTTTTCAGGCCATTTTGAAATACTATCAAGGGTTGAACATAGCACTTTTCACATGAATTCAAAATTCGAATATTTGACTAATCGGTTATTCGAATATCTAGCTGTTCGAATATTCGTGCTTTCTGTCAAACTTTTTACCATACAAAAAAATATAAGGTTTTTAAAAACATCATTTCAAAATTATTTTGATTATGAAGGTCATGTTTTCGTAGTTTTTGAGCACTCTAAATAAAAGATCTAAAATTCTACTATTTTTACGGGAAGCAGGAACTTTTATCAAGAATGACTTTTTGTCAAAAAACGACATTAAAAATAAATATCCAAGTCTTATAATTATTAATGCAAAGCGAGCCTGCCTAATATCTGACAATGGTAAAACACTTTGTTTCTTAATTTTTATCTGTAGTTTTCAAGTTTATTCTTTAACTTAGTTTGAGTTTTTGAACTTCTCCATGTTCCATTTTTTGTTTTCAACATTTATATTTAGTAATAAAAGTATTTTTATTGTATTTTGTTAATGTCAAATAAAATAGCGTAAAAGTTTATTTTTCTTTCTCTGCTCAAATGCAACACTGGTACGTACTTATTTTTCATAAATGCAATAATAATCCAATATTCTGCATTTTTTTTATCTACCAATTCAGTTTTTACAGATTTAGTTTTTAGTATGGCAATTATTAACTTTTGTTTTCGTTCATTATTTTTATTTTAGTTTGGTGTGAAATGTTTGATATTTCTCGGTTTATTAGATAATATTTTGTTAAAGAATTTTTATTTGTTACAGAGTTCTCATATTTTAAAATTATTTAATGGAATATTTGTTTTAACACAAATTGTCTTAAACAAATCAACAAATTAAAGGATGCACTCGAGCATGCATTCATTACAATAAAGAAACCGATATAGCCAATAAGCTTACAGGGTACCAAAAGGAGAGAAAAAAAGAGAAGAGATGCAAATAATAACAAAATACATTAAAGCCCTCAAATAATATGTTTAAGAAATAAAAATAAAAATAGTATAGAAAAATGTCAACAATACTAATCTAAAATAATTTAAAATTCAAAACTTCGCTCCGCCCTCCTTCCTTCTCCCTTCCTCATTCTCTAGTTCGTCATTCGTGGAAACATTTAAGGTACTAATACAAACAGACTCAATTTAAAATTCTAACTACATAGTCATTAAATTTTATTGGAAAAAATGTAAAATAAAACACAACATAATATATTAGAAAAATATCTAGAAGAAATACAACAAAGTCAAGGTTAAAATGAATCAGAGAGAGTGTAATAAGGCCGGCAGATTAAAAGCTCTTTCACCTTAGATCCAAAAATGTCCATTGTGGGTAGCTCTTTGATGTTACGTGGAAGATGGTTGTATATTTCTTCGCCTTCAAAAATAATTGATTTTTTTGTTAATGCTGATGTTGGGATAGGTAAATGTAAGTGCAAATCACTTTGTAGTCACGTTAAATATCTGGGATTCTCCATAACTAAATTATGGCGATTTTTATACAATATGCATGTGAGACCTCTAGTATATAGAGATAAGTTATAATAAGAATCCTCTGCTGTATGAAAAGATCTCGGCAAGAGTCGCGAGATTTTGCCCTACAAATGTATCGTAGAGCACGCTTCTGTATAACAAAACGCAACTGGATGACATAGGTTTTATCCCAGAAACAGATCCCATATCGAATACGCGACCCTATGAGTGCAAAATAGACAGTTCTTTCCATCTCAGCTCCAAGTTCCCCACACACCAACCTAACAGCATAACATCCGGACGCCACTTTTGTCGCAAGGTTGACACTATGAGCCGCAAACCTAAGCTCACAGTCAATAGTAATTCCAAGAAACTTAGTGCTCATCCGTTACTCAATTAGCCTTCCCATAACAGTAACATCCCCCACCACCCCCCTTAAAGCACAAAGCTGTGGTATTTTTGAAGTTTAGAGAGAGAAGATTTGAGTCAAATCATTGCTTGACTCTCTCAAGATCTGTTGATATTGATGCGAGCAGTGAATCTCTATCTGAGCCATGTCAGAGGATTGTTGTATCATCGGCAAACAGAGTGAACTTTCCTCGGATATCAAGATTTGCCAGATCATTGACATAGAGGAGGAAACCCACCATGACAAGCACCCGCACTCGGAATGGTTGGAGCTCACAAATACACGCTGGCGACGGTTTTTTAGATAAGAGGAGAACCATGATAGTGCCACACCTCTGATACCATTCATAGTGTTGAAGCTTTCGATGCAGAATCTCAGGACTAGCACAGTCAAAAGCTTTAGTCACAGAAAAACCGCAGCCGAAGCTCCACTCCCATTTATTTGGTAATAAAGCTCATGGAGGAAGTTGTAGATAACATCATTCGTGTTTAAGTTCTCCTGGAACCCAAACTGAGAGCTGTTAAGAATATTATTCAATTTTAAGTAGGACATTATACAATACTTAACCAAGTTCTCGTTTTGAGAGGGTGGACAGCAAGGAAATTGGCCTAAAGTTTGAGGGACCATGAAGATCTCCATCCTTATGGACTGGGATAACCTCTGCGGATTTCAGACATGGTGGGAATATACCCTTGGTCCATGAGGAGTTTATTGAATAATACCGAAAAATCTTATACAAATTAAAATAAAATAGTTAAACGACTATTTCGCTACTTAAATAGACGACTATTCGAATATTCGGCTAATAATATAATTGATTATTCGATTATTCGACTATTTGAGTATCCGACTGTTTAAATATTCGACTATTCAAATATTTAAATATTAGATATTCGAACTAATTGACTATTCGAATAAAATACCATCGACTATTCGAATGATTATAATTTAAAAATTCCGAGCCCTAGTTAAAACTTGTTAAAAGGCCAAATGAGCAAGACGAGGAGTTTATATTTTTAGGACTCACGGCTACCTACATCAAATTTTCGACCTTCGGACCCGGGCAAATGGGAGCAGCCCAGTGTTTTTGTTCTAATATTTCACGTCACGCATGGCCCTCCGCTCGCTTGGCTCGCTCCGGGTTCGCAACCAAACGAAACTAACCCAAACTAACCCAATGCCCAAAATCAAGCAAAAGCAACTTTGAAATATAGATGAACTAGCACGTACGCATGCGTGTAGGCTAAAAATTTGTGTAGGTAGAAGCGTATATTTTTACGTCCTTCTCGATAGGATCTTATTTTGTCCCCAAATCCACGAAAAACTAAAATATTAAAAAAAAAAAGTTACTTATATGGTGATTCACTATAAATAAATTAACCTATTATCTGCTTTATTTGGCATATTGGGACAAATGTTAAATGTGGAAGATTTTATCTAAAATTTTTTAAAATCGAATTATTATATACAGTGTGTCCAAAAAAGTATGCAACATATGGGAAACTTTTTTATTATTAGTTTCTCAGAAAATTTTATTCTTGATAAAAGTTGGTGCTTGCCCTAAAATAGTAAATGAGTATTTCAAATTTTCCGTACTGCTTTTAGTGCGGGCGCAAATGTCATTTTTCCAAAATCGCGTCAAGAGTAAAGTACCTTAATTTATAAAGATACAGCAAAATCTTATAGGGAACAGTTCTTCCAAATTAAAAAAGTATTCTAAATATGAAATTTAAGTTTAGTACATCAACTTTTAATTTTTCTTTTTTTTTACGCGATTTTTTCTTAACCGATACGCCACTGGAGAATGTTTTGTTCTTTTCTTATTAGTATACTTCCTAAGTAATTTCAAAAATTATTTAAGATATAAATTAGTTACATAGTTGCATAATGTTGCAGTTTTTCCAGAGATAATAGCCAGTTTATGTATCAGGGTGTTGCAAACACATTTAAACACTTTTGATTCAAAATTTTTTCCACTCAGAATCATGAATAGACCCAACTCATTTCATTTCATGTAAAACAACTAATAATTTATTTATCTTTTGCACCCGATGAGTAAAATATGCCCAAGTATCCTAAAAAGCCATTTAAAATATTTGGTCTTGAAGAGTAGGCCATGCATTTGGAATAAAGCAAATAAATAGCAATAATTTTACTTCGCTCTGACAAATGAAATTAATTATTATTGAGTCAGTCATTCCAATTGTGTTTTGTACTAATTATTGTTCACAATTATTTTGGACCAAAATTGTTTAAATGTGTTTGCAACACACTGATACCTACACTGGTTTTTATCTCTGTAAAATCTAAAACATTATGCAACTATGTAACTAAAAACTACTTTAAATAAATTTTGAAGTTGCTTGGCAAGTACACTAATAACAAAAGAACAAAGCATTCACCGAAGGCGTAACATTTAAGAAAAAAATTTAGAAAAAAAGGGAAATTAAAAATTGATGTACTTAACTCAAATTTCATATTTAAATTACTTTTTTAATTTGGAAGAACTTTTCCTTATAAGATTTTGCTGTATCTTTATAAATTAAGGTACTTTACTCTTGACGCGATTTCGGAAAAATGACATTTGCGTCCGCACTAAAAGCAGTACGTAAAATTTGAAATACTCGTTTACTGTTTTAGGGCAAGCACCAACTTTTATGAAGAATAAAATTTTCTGAGAATCCAATAATAAAGAAGTTTCCCATATGTTGCATACTTTTTTGGACACACTGTATATGGGGGGATAGTCAAAAAAAGCAATGAACCAAACAGTGGTAATTTTTAATGGGTATTTCTTCCTGATTATGAGCATAATGGACTGCAACTTTTAATTCCGGCAGTTAGAGAAAATTTTTATATTTAAATATACAAATAAATACTAATTATTATATTCAGCTAAATGTTAAAAATTACCACCAATAATTTCACACACAACCGGTCAATTCGACGATTACTATTCTTAACCATCCTGGATTTAGGGTATTAACACTAATTATTATTTAATGCTCAGTGTTGACTTTAATTTCATCTATATCATCGTAAGCTTTGAAATAAAGGTGGGGTGGTAAATAATTAGAATCAGATCCGGAATGTTGGGAGGTCATAAAATTGTTCCATTTCTCCCTACCCAACCATCATATTTTTTATTTAGATAATCTGTAACTGAGGCAGTATTGTGCAGGTGGGTGCTTTCTTCTTGCATAATCCGTTATATAGATTTCATTCACAAGCAAATTATCCATATTTTATTCGCATCATAAAAATTTGTCCCAAGAACCTTATTTTCGTTTTTATTTATTTTTAAAAATCTTTCTGGATTTTTAGAAGCGCAGTGATGTATTTTTTTTTCTGTACGGGATTCCCGATGTGCTTCATCCCTCCATAATATTTTGTAAAAATTCATTATCTGTTTGAAGCTTATCTAACATAATATATCTCCAAAACTGACACGCTCTGATTTATTGGCATCAGGGAAATATTTTACTTTCGTAAATTTAAGTGGATGGAATTTAAGTTTTCTAAAAAATGTTTTTGCATTTTTGCGAAATTGTTATCTTGAATACCATCTCCAATGGAATTCATATGATTCTCTAAAAGATATAATGAATCATCAAAGATAAAAAATATATATTATTATTACCTTGATATTAAGTTTTTCCCCATTAGCCAGAATACTCTTTTGAGAGTTTTTGATGTGTGAAATATGTTAAACATTCTTTTAAAATTATCTAGAAAAGGTATCCGCACATTAAGATCTTTCCTGTCGTCGAGCCGCATATTTATTATTATTGTTTTTAACAAAAAAAAAGCTATTTATAATTTTTCTTCCGACAAAATTTTGACTTTTGACGCCTTACTGATTAATTTTAAATGATTATTTCCTTCATCGTAAAATGAACCAATCAGAGAGACAGATTTTCTGAATAAATTTTGTTTGACCCTTGATAGACCTGTTTAACAGCGATTAAACTGCGTCCTCCATATTGGATTTCGTTTTGTCGATTGTAGCTGATTCTTGCAATATTCATTAACGGTTTTTGAAAAAACATTATTTTCCAAATGGTTCGAATGATATAATATTGATTTTTATTGCTGAAAACTCCGATTTTCTTTAAAATTTGTATTTTATTATTTTGGTATGAGGTGACAGAAAATGTCAAATTTTGACTTTGATAAGCGGGCTAGTCAACGCATCATTGGGGTATGTAACCAGGGTGACAAAAACACAAATATCATGTGAAGCGTCGTTTTCGACGTTCTGAATGTGTTTTTGGTGCTTTGATCAAAATAAATCCGCGATTTAGGTAAAATTTGTTGAAAAATATAAAGTTACCGTTAAATTTTTTTAACGGCTTTTATGGATTTAATTTAACTAATTCCAGGCAATAATCTAGCCGTTATACCACTCAAACTATGAATTTAATCGATTAAACTACGTTCAATATTTCTCGCATGATTTTTCTCTTTGGCAAATAGTTTCATGCAAAATAATTTGTAAATAAATCAATAATATTAAATTATTTTGCATTCAACATTTTCAAGAAAAATCACGCTCAAAATATTGAACGTAGTTTAATCGATTAAATTCATAGTTCTCGTGATATAATATATGATTATTTCATAATGACATACCGGCTACCTATAAAATGCATAGTTACCTCACAGGTAAAAAAAAATCAAATACATTTTAAGCTGCCTTTTTAAACTAAACCATAATAAGTATATGAAACTCCACAACAATATAAGACAAAATATATAAATAAACTGATCTTAAAACATTTTACGTAAAACCTTAAAACTTTCCTTTATATAATTATCCTCCGGAAAGAGAGAAGGGGTCGTGATGGCTTAATATAATTTTCTAAAATATCAAATAAAGAAGATAGTGTGGTAGTCTATTTATGGTGTACGATATCTAGAAAACATGGCTACATTGCTATTGCCATTTATAAATAACCCTTATGTAGCAAATGTCGTTATTCTATCTTCAGCCGTACAAAACATAGCGTACATATTTTCACATACCGTGTAAAAAATGTACTTATTATTTTTCATTATTATTTCATTATTTTCAAGCTTTTAACTAGAAAATCGATGTTATAAGAGGTTCGATTAGCCACAAGTAGGGAATATGGGCAACCAAAGCGTATTCCGTCAGGTGCGCAGACTCAGACCAGTAAAAATGTAAAAAAAACATTTTTTCTTCAAACGTCAGTAAATCCGTCTTTACTCGACTGTGTAGGCGGCCGTGAAGTTTCGTTTTTCCTCCGCCGCGCCGGAGCTTTACTTTTCACTTTTCCGCCGGCGGAGGTAAAAGTGTTGTCATAGCAGCTTAGATACAAACAAACAACAAAATAAGCGCCAACAACTCGATATTTATTGAACTAAAATTTGTATTTATCACTCAATTTGTGCACTGCATTTCTAAAAATCCCTAATTTAGGAACAAATTGATTATTATTTAATCGAACTTACCCAATAACTGCTTATCAATACGGAATTAAAACTCAATCGGAGAGGCAATTTTAAAAAAATAATTATTGTTGACAGTGTCGACTGACAGCTTTATGTTACATTACTATAGCAACAACCTGTGCCTATTCACCGACACCGGTCTAAGCCCCCTTGCGAACCCACTTATCTTTAATAATAATAATTATTAGCATTATAAGATCCTTTACACAAATAGTGCACTATATAAAAATCAGCCTTTCCCATTGGTCGATCCGCATGGCCCTCCGCTCGCTACGGGGGCTCAAGAAAAGAAAACTAACCAGGTGCTAACCCAATCTAACCCAAGACATACCCAAAATCAAGAAAAAAAGCTGTTTAGAAACATAATCTTAAAAAAATAATAAAAAAAAGCAACGGGGTTCGAACCCTCGTTTTCCAGGTGAGACCCAACGGTCTAAACCTCTACACCACTAGAGCTCTTGATAGAAATCGATTGCATCACGCAGACATATCGTAATACGAGACGGATCGACCAATAGGAGAGGTCGATTTTTACATAGTGCAAAGGATCTTTAAATGCTAATTATTATTACTATTAAAGAGAGATGTTTTTGCATTAATTTGTCTACATTTGAAGAAAAAACAGCATATTTTATTTGGAGGAAAGTTACTTTTCATGGCTTGCTCTCTATTGCCAGCCTCACTCCGTTCGGCTGTTAAACACGAGCGCGCCATGAAAAGT
Source organism: Pissodes strobi (assembly GCA_016904865.1). Taxonomy (NCBI): domain Eukaryota; kingdom Metazoa; phylum Arthropoda; class Insecta; order Coleoptera; family Curculionidae; genus Pissodes; species Pissodes strobi. The sequence goes on along the minus strand of MU185495.1, from coordinate 1 downwards.
A
>MU185494.1:61633-111566 GCA_016904865.1 Pissodes strobi | reverse complement strand
CTTTAAGTGGTTTACTTATTTAAGTGTTTTTTTTGAACTTCAATATAAATAGGATATATTTCAACTATTTTATAGCAAACCTTATGTACTAAAATCTAGTAGAAAAGATGGTTTGTAATACCTTTAAATATTCGACTCAACTGTGGATAATAATCCTTTAATTGTTCAGAATATATTTAAGATTATTTTATTACAACTTCGTGTAGTTAATTTTGCAAAAAAAAATTGGTAATACATTTGAATATTTATCTTGACCAATGGTAGTAATTATCTAATCTTATAGTACATCTCTATACCTGATTTTATTACAAGTTTATGTCGTAAAATCGAGCATGACAGAAGTTTTGTAATACTTTAAAATAGGAGTTGTAATAAACTTTTTGCTTCACTACGAGTAATAATACTCTAATCTTCTAGCATATATTTCATTACAACTTTCTGCAGTAAAATTTTGTCGAACAAAACCACTGGTACTGCAAACGGCACAATATTCTCCTAACCCGACTAATGCTAACCGTATGAAATCTGGTTAAAATTCAGAAATGTTTAATATTCCTGTAGAATAAATTTCGTGAACTTATTCAGCAATAATTTCACCCCGTTCTCGGACCGTTGTTGGAATGCATATAAAAAGCTCGAAGAAGGAATGTAGATAATTAGTTTCTCGTCTGTGGTTTTAGACTGCTTGGACCATCATCGCATATCTCGGCGTAAAACAGGTGATTCGACCAACTTTAAACCTATACCCATCATTAATTTTTTTTTGGTTATATTTCATTCAGTACCTCTTTGTAGAATGTTAGGTATTTATAGGAATAATTTGTTGGCAAAGTGAGTAAAGAATTAATATTTTCCTGGACTAGTACCAAGCTTATTATAGACATTAATAGAGTATTTTCTATTTCTTCCATATGAATTAGATGGAAACGATGATAATCCGATTGAAAGTATTGAAAAAAATCAACTGAAATATAAAGCAGAGTATATAACAGTCGCTTTGTATTCTTCTTGTATAAACAGCTATCGTATTTCAGGCAAAATCTACTCTTTTCTCTCAGGCTCGGAAAGAAAACAAATAGGTACTACTTTGCGCTGTGGATATTCAAATAACTATTTAAACAATCCCTATTTTACATATATTTTATAGATTAATAATAATTTTAAAAAACCATCTGTCCAGGAATGCGTGTATATAGACAACAGTTGAAAACGCCTCAAGCACTTTGTATAGAATATACAAGGCACCACCCTTGGCAAATTACAAATCCAAATGAGATTGCATCGAGCAACCCGTACTGTTGGTAAATCGCAATAAAAATATAATAAATATTCAGACAACTCGATATAAAGTTGTGCCATTCATTAATTCCAGCCCAACCTGTTATTAGTAAGGCATTTTTGCACAAAATAGCTTCATAAAAATGCTAAAAAAGTTAAGTACTCTTAAAGCGGTTTCTATAAGGTGCGGCCTTATACGGGTGTCTTGGATATACGGATATTATTATATAGCGTCAGCCAAATATTATGAAATAAACGGTAAGTATTTTGTTTTTTAAACAACAAAAAAAAAAAGACAGAAGTGCTTGCTACAACTTGATATTTTACCTCAAAAGCTCCCATAAAATCGCTGCTTATCGATTGATAAATATCCAAATTCTCCGCGTTTGCCCATTTTCCCATCTTGAAGTCATGTTAAACGAAATTTCAGATAAATAAATCTACTTACTTATCACAAAAAGTCATATAGTTTACATCGAAATCTAATCTGCTACAAAATACACAGGGACGGCATCTAATCACCAGATTCCGATCCTCCACGATTTTCCCAGATTCAAACTGGTTTTAATTAGATTTCGGTTCGGGCATTTAAAGGTTTAAATCTATATAGTTTATGTCAAAATATTGAAACATTATATTCCTTCAATTTTCCCATGAAAGCGGGCAAGGTCTTGTGACATATAGGTATCTTAAATTTAGCAGATTTTAATTTTTTCACTAGAAAAGGGTTGCCATATTAAGTTTAAGGCAAACAAATCGGAAGATCCACCACATTTGAGCCGAAAAAAGCCTCCAAAATTCAAGTTTTGAGTTTTGACACATACACATAGGCACTAGAAATATAGGGAATATACACCTGAAATTCAATTCACTGATGAAGCCCCAATTAAATAAAATTAAGTTTAATTTGTACATTTCATTAGTAAAAATTATGCACAATGAGCGCATACAACATGGGATTATGTTTCAGTATCAGTTTGTAATTCTTCAAAATAGTAGCACAATAATGATGCTATGTATAACTTATTGAGGGAGGTATACGTGGGACTCAATGGTGGTGAGGTTGCTGCAGCGGTTTTTTATGACTTATCAAAGGCCTTTGATTGCGTTAGTCATGAAATTCTGCTTAGGAAACTCTACCACTATGGTTTCAGGGATATTGCCTACTCTTGGTGTTAGTCCTATCTGTCTGGCAGGAGAGAGTGTGTACATTTTAATTCTGTTGCTTCGGAGGAAAAGCCCCCCTTGTTCCACAAGGGTCAGTTTTGGGTCCCTTGTTCTTTCTGATTTTTGTGAATGATCTGGCAAGCGCGGACATTGGGGAGAATTTACGATTGTTGCAGATGACACAACCATTTTTTGGCACTCTGCGAACATTGAAACATTGTCATCATCTATATTAAATGACCTGAAAAAAATCAAGGATTGGTGTGATTGAAATCGTCTTTTGTTGAATCTTCAAAAGACAAAGTTTAGGGGGAGTATTGATAATATAACTATAGGTTGAATCCTCTTTCACTGCAGAATGAGGCAAGGTTTCTGGGTCGGATAATTGATAAGGAGCTCAGGTTTGATGGTCATATTCTTGCCCTCAGTAAGAAAGTGGCATCTGCTTGTTTTGCTGTTAAGACCATTGTTTTTGAGTTTGGCCCTACTATTGGTAAAAGAGTTTATTATGCTCTGATGGAGTCGCGGTTCAGATATGGAATAGCCGTTTGGAGATCTGCTAGTAATTATTTATTCAACATTCTTTTTGTAACTCAGAAAAGGGCAGTTCGTTATTTTTGTAATGCACCTGGTATAGAATCATGTAGGCCTCTCATTCAATCTCAAAAATTTTTGACACTTCCCTTCCTGTTATATAGGGGGAGGTTCGCTATTCGCGAGGGTAGGTATGCCACCCGACAACAACACTTGCTTCCCTTGCCTATACCTGGTGCTAGTCTTGTAAAAAGTCTATAATTTATGAGACTGGGAAATTATTTAATCACATTCCAAATGACAAAAGAAATTTGCCAACATTGTACAAATTTAAAAATGCAGTTGGCAGTATTTTGCTTTGATAAGGCTTATTATTCTGTAAGTGAATTTTACATGGATAATTTTTAGAATGGTTGTGTTTAATTTAATTGTTTTATCAGTATTTTGTTTATGGTGATGATGTTAATGTTTGTACCTGGATTTGTGATTGTAGCTTAAGTTTTAATGTGTAATTTGTGTCCTTTTTTGACTATAAACGGTTTTTACTAAAAGTTTTTATTGACGTGTTGATTTGAGTTAGATTTAGAAATAGTTCCTACGTATGGCTTTATCAACGACTATTGTTAAATGACAATAAAGCTATTTTTTGACTTTGACTTTGATAACTCCAAACCGCCTTAAATCTCACTAAAAAATCAGAAATCTCGATTAATATGGGTGATTTTAATGCAAAGATTGGTAGCGGTGCGAGAGAGGACCTGACTGGTGGACGGGGATTGGATGTTGTGAATGAACGTGGCGACCGATTGTTCCAGTTTTGTCAAGAAATGGGATATGTTGTCTCGAACACTTTCTTTAAGCTTCCACCAAGGCGCCTGTACACTTGGACTTCTAACGTCCATACGCCAGATTGGATAGTCAGAAACCAAATAGACTTTGTATTGCTAAATAAACAATACAGAAATGGCATTAAATCGATAAAAACTCACCCTGGGGCAGACCTAAATTCTGATCACAATCCGCTTGTAGCAAATATTCAGTTATCTCTAAAAAAGTGTACAGTAAAAAGAATTTGCCCTAAACCAGATCTGACAGAACTGTGCAACCCAGAAACGCTAGCTGAGGTCAGAAACAAATAAAATTGTGGACTAAGCAAAGTAAGCATTATGGAGAATTCCAAAGCGGAGACTGTTTGAACCAACATCAAAGACGCTTTCACAAACGCAAACTTGAAATTATCTTCAACGATACTAGGATTACTTAATGGAAGAAAAACGCTTGAAAACAGGTCATCCAGAATACCAACAGATGAATCGTGTAATAAGGAACAAAATTAGAATGGCTCAAGAAAATTGGCTTAACGAGCAATGCCGCGAAATCGAAGTTCTGGAGGCTAAGTATGACACTTTTAATATCTACAAGGAAATTAAGGAAGCTGCTGATGCATACAAACCTCGACAAACTGGCATTCTCTTGGAGGGCCAAGACAAAATAATTATTGACGTTAACCACAAAGTAGAACAGTGGTGTAGCTATATCAAAAACCTTTCTCACGATGAAAGATGGGACACTCCCGAACAATATACATGCGAAGGGCTGGATATAACTAAGGAAGAAGTCCAGCATGCAGTCTCGTTATAAAAAGAAAATAGAAAAGCTGCTGCTCCCAGTAGTGCGGAAATTCGTTAAATAAACTAAAATGGAAATCATAACCTTAAAAACTAAAATAAACAGTATGAATCCTCTAAATTGCTCAAAATGTAATGAACAATGCTACTTTATAGACACCACTAAAAGTAAAGAAATTAAAGAACTGTTCGGGTGTGCATGTGATCTGTACAAAAAAGTGTTTTGTCGAAACTGCAACCGCTTTGGAGCAAATGCGATACGGGTGATATGCTCAACTAGAAACTGGCTGATTTTTTTTTGCCTGGACTGTCTTGAGTTGATAAATTCCACTGTGAAAGATGTGCCAAGTATCAGCAGGAGAATTGATAGCCTAGAGATGGAAGCTCGAGAACTGAAGGAAGCCTTTAATAAAAGTGCACCTTCTTATGCCCAGGTGGTTGGCACCACTGCAGACCTAAAAAGACACATGGAGAAACTTACCACAGAAGTGAGTGCTCAAATATCGACGCCGAAAGCACCTACTTACATCGCATTAGGGGAAAATGCATCGATTGAACCGACACTCTGTAAAATGGCAGAACGTTAAAGGCGAGCAACCAATGTTCTGATTTTCGGGGTTGCAAAAAGTACAGCACAGAGTGGGGTAGTTCTTTCAGCAACAAATGTAGCCCGGGCTATTTTAAGAAACAAAAATAAACTTAATGAAGATGGTGTCTACATTAAATCTGATCAAGCACCACTACAAAGGGCCTATCTTCAAGGCATACTTAAAGAATTGGAAGAACGTAAAGGCAAAGAAGAAGTAAACCTAAAAATCAAATATTTGAACAATATACCTAAAATAATTTCTTCACAAGGACCACAAGAAACCAACACAAAAAACTAAACAGAACGTCTCTGGTGGAGGTTTCCTTTTGGTATAGCAATTTATGTCCCAAGAAAAACAAGGTCGATGAACTAAAAATTAGCATTAAAAACAACAATGCATCAATAATTATTTTAATAACTGAAACATGGCTTACTGATCAAATGCCAGACAGTCTTATTCACATACCCGGCTTCTCATTGTCCATTGTTGCGCCTGTTCTCATTTACTATTTGCGTGAAAATATGGACACTCGGTAAATTTCCTTATTCTGTGTAGACTTCTAAGATTTTTGGACGAAACACGCAATCCAACTGTAAACCATAACTTTTCTTTACGTGATGAAGAGTTTCAAGAATGACCCGTGAAACAAACCGATTGGATCCTCAGAGCCTGAAAAGTCCCACACTGCATGAGCACAAAGCTGATAAAATTTATCATAATTTATTCTATTGAATACCCCACCATACCTAGTCCCAGCACCTTTGTCCTTGTCTTGAGATGCATAAAAATTTGCAAAAATGGCTTCATGATCCGATAAGGCTGCATTAATGACATTACACTTAACACTGCCCCCATTATAATTAGAATAAATATAGTCTATCAAAGTCGAAGAACACTTTGTTACACGAGTAGGAGCAGCAACATGCATACATAAATTGTTAGATTCATCATTATAATTAATATTAAAATCACTCGCAATTACCAATTTCGCAGAAACTGGAATCTTTTAGAGAACAGAGTCAAACTTATCAAAAAAAATGTTTACATTTGCTGAAGGTGAACGATAAACACATAACGCATACACATTTGTAAATTTAGAGTAAATCATACAAAATTCAAATGCTCCCTCCTCCAAAAACTCATTTAATCTATCAACTCGCTGAAACTTATTATTCTCTAAAAACTATATGTTTACAAAAATTATACAGCTTCCATGTAAGGAGGATGACCTACAAAAAATGGACAAGACTCTATAATTAGAAACATGCACCAATTCATCATTCTTGAGCCAGTGTTCTGTAATAACAAGAATATCTGGATAATCATGTTCACTCAATAATACTGTTAATTCATCAGTCCTATTTTTCAAAGACTGAATATTAAGTAACATAAAGAATATTAATTTTTATTTCCAATTATCACGGGCTCAGAATTTCTATTGTTTCCTGCTGCAAAAAATTTTGGTTGTTTAAAGTTATTACCTGAAGCAAGTTTTTATCCTACCTCTAAATTTCTTAAGAAAATTTCAACCAAAACATTCCTTTTGGTCAACAACCGATCGTCATAATTAACATCAACACAAGTGGCTGATCCCATGCTACATTCATTCAAGAAATCTACATACTTATATATTTCACAATTAAAATCATAAATGAAATTATTATATTTATTTATAAGAGAAAATGGAATTGTAGCAAAAATAAAATTTGTGTGTGTGCAATATTTAATTTTGTCATGTAAATTACTCACAAAAATTCTTCTTCCATTTATGAGATCATTAAATCCTGCACTAACAATTACATAATTCTTCAAAGTAAAATCTTTTGTCAAATTTTCTATATCATCTATGACGCTCATGAAACCAGCATTAGATTTAACTATTGAAAATATTTCATAATCTTTTTGAAGTTTATTATAAAGCTTACTTGAAATATGTACAAATTTGTCACAACACAAAATTAGTATTTTTGCTTTTCCGCATTACACATTTTCTTGTCCTTCATTGGTGTCTCAATGGTTCCCTCAATGTAGGAGTCGTACTCCACTTCCCTTGTGCCAGTGACACTGCTCTCCACTGCCTGTGATGTAGTATTTTCACTGTAATCCTTGTCACGAGAAGCGTTCTCTCCTGTACATGGGGAATCTGTTCTTTGCAATTGTGCAACAATACTAGAGATTTGCTGATCTTCACCACTACATTGCACCGAAATGCATGTTCCTGTAATGGGCTGCTGATTGGTGCATACATACCGTTCAAGAGCATCTGACTTTAACATCTCTATTTCATGTGAAAACAGCTCATTTTGCATTTCTATTGTCCTAATTGACCCTACCATGTTACGATTCACTTCCATTAGTTCTTCTTAGTCCCTTTTTAAAACATCAAATTCTCGAGATATAGTGCCTTTTTCAGCTAACAACGTAATGTTTTTGATGTTTAATTCGTCAATCTTCACTTTTAGTTTATTTATACTGGTTCTCTGTTCATTTATCTTCACTACACCACGTTTTTCCTCTTCAAACACTTCGTCTTCAAAATCTTGGGTTCTTTTTTTCAACCTCTTAATATATATGTTTTTTTCTTTTATTTATTTTGTCAACGTGCAGACTTCTTGGTCCATCTAGCTAATATTGATATTGTCGCGAGTAATCGAGATGACAGTTCTTTTAACTTTTTCTTAATGCCTCCACCGGTCTGTCATCATACGTTTGAATCGCGATGCCACGCCTTATTCAGCGTGCAGGGGTATAACTCTGATGGTAGTACGGCATTCTTTACGTAAGGTGAGAAGCGAAGATAAAGAAAGCACTTAAAAACAATAAAGTATATTAGGTAAACTTAATGAGAAAAGATTAACAATGTATATTGGTCAAAGACCCAACGATAGAGTTTTTAACAGCGTTTACTGGTCAGAAACTTAATGAGACTAGCCTATACCCAATTATTAAGGTGTGCATGCTTTCTCGACTTGAGGTATGTTTTATGAATTGTTTATAGGTCTTTTTGGTCACTGCTTTGTAAATATAGTTTATCTTATGTTGTGTTGCGTTTTATTTAATGTTAAGGTATCTAAGAGCACTTGGACACTACACTTTGAACTACTTGACAGACTACTTAGAAACTTCACTCGAAGAACTTTGACAGACTCGACTTTTCTACTGTGGTTAATGAAACCCCTTCTTGGTTAGCCACATCGACTGCTAAGACTCAGTCGATGTGGCTAACCAAGAACTAGGTTTGGGGTAGGAAAAGGATTAGTACTTTAGCAATCATGTGACTAACCAAAGAGCGGATTGAACCAAAAGCAGTCATGTGACTAACCCTGGAGCTGGTTTTAGGTGAGACCAAAAGTCTGACGAACTGAAGGTTTGCCAGTGTATTTATATTAGAGAAATTGCTGATCATTGCATGCTTAAGGTTCATAATCGCTCCCGTTGACTGCTCGCGTTGTTTATAGTTTGCTTTTAATGTTTATTAAATAATTCCCAAGTTCAAGTTCAAACTTGGGACAGGGTGATAATTAGTTAATAGCTTCATGAATTATTATATTTGACAATATTATATGACTTGGAATTGAGCTGCAAAAATGCCACTCTATCAGAAATCGGGACAAAAGATTTTACTATTTTTTGTACTCTTGTATTTACTATGAGCGCCACACCATTGTAATGGTTGACCTCGTCATTGCCAGCATAGTAGTTATAATGGTCATCAATGTGACATTCTCCAGAATCAGGCCATCTCATTTCGCTGATCCCTAAAATTTCGATGTTCATTCTTTTCATCTCTCTGATGGCGTTGTGGTTTTTATCAGCTTGAAACATAGTTCCAGGTAGCAATCTTCTTCATGACTGGCCCGAAGATTTTTAGCACTCTCTGCCGGGGACTGAGGGCCTGTCCTTTTGATTTTCCAGTCATGCTAATGATTTTTGGTGGGGAGGGTAATGAGGTGGTTTCCCGTTGCCTTCCTCATCGCAGTATTAAAACCGTTAAGACAGCCCTTGTCTTTAGCCATCTTAACTAGAAAAACTCATGTCGAATATAGATTGCAGTCACCAGCAAAACAGAAGCACTTCAATTATTATATTTCAGAGATCTCAGCCCTGGAAATTATATTCATTTCAAAATTATTTAGGCTATGTTGGGTTTTGGAACCTTCGGCAAAATGCACTAAAACAGGGTTTTATTCACAATATCGACGCGCGCTTCGCTAACCATGTTAGCATGAAATAATTAAAGAAATTGACTATAATGTAGATAAAAGTCCACTTTTTACTTACGACGACTATTGGTCGATGAGAGATTCGTCTTCTGTAAGCTGGTTGAGTTTGCTAATTTGTTTTTAACGAAATTCATACAAAATCTTCCAGAAGACTGAAACATCGCAATGGAATGTTTGACCTTAAAATCTAATAAACATATTTTTGTAGGCACAAAATCTGGAAATGGTTTAATATCCTATTCCGTACATAATTGCAACATTGTTGCCAAATTTTTTGCTTTTTAGAAAAGTTTTAATTTTTTTTCTAGTGAAGGGTAGGTTTAAGGTGTGTAAAATGTTACTTCTGAGGATTTGGGCCAATACTCTTGCCAACAGCTTGAGAAATAATATGTACAAGCATTGGCAACGTATTTACAATTAAATATAATTAAACGTTTTACCTTTTCAAAAACATTTTACCGGCACTGTATTACGTATCTTAACCTAATGCTATTACCACGCGCATGTAAAAAAAACGTAAAAAAACAAAGCAATGCAATGATACACCTCATAAACACGCTATATAATTTGATGAAATTAAGAAAATGATAGTAATTTGTCAGACATTCTAACTAAAACCCCGAAAAAAACCTAGAAAATTACAAGGCAAATTGCCTAATGATTGGGGGTGTTGTAAGATTTAGGAACTCGATACATTATTACATAAGATTCGAGGAGAGATAAGTAAAATGCCTTGGTTTGGTTTAATGGACCGAAGGTACAAAAAGATCACTGTATACTTGTTCTGGAGAACAAATAATATAGAAAATAAGAGATGACAATTATTAATAATCGGTAAATGTGGGCAGGGAGGAGTTGGTCGAAAGTGAATATAATTGAAACATTTTAAGCCTTTGTATTGTTTCAAGGAATAAGTTGTATAATGAGAATTAAAATTTTTCAAATACCAGTCTTCTTTTTAGCCGTGGTTTTAGTAAATCTATATTGTAAAAAAACTTACCAGTGTTTGAATCTCTTTGTATTATACTACCTTCAGGAAAATGAGCTTCACATACTTGTTTGTGGGCTCCAAAGCCATTTTTCTTGTCAGCTTACGGCCTTCGGAAAACCGGAAACACGAACTTTAAGCCCATTTTTATAGTTTTCATTACAGCCAGGAATACAACACTTTTGAGGCATAGTATTGCTAGCCAATTATCCTAATTTCCATTGAATACAATAGCAGGAATGTTCAAACAGGAGCTCAATATAAACAAACACATACCGAGCGCTAGTTTATCTATATACCTAGTAGTGGATTTGTTGCTTTGTGGAGTTTTCGCACGAAGAACGCTGTTTTTACGATAGTATGGCGTGTTACAAGTGTGAAAAAGATAATCCAAAAGAGATTGATTGATGAAGTATCATAGATCACTTGTGACACTGGCCTCATCTGAACTACGAGTAATTCCTCTGAAAAAGGGAGTGCTATTTATCTGCTGCCCGAACTGTAGGATTGCAGTTAAGAAAGCGCTAATTCATAATGAACATTCTCATCATTTGCAAGATGAGATGCAACTACTAAAAAACACCATCACAGACAAGCAACAGATTATTGAAGAGAAAAGTAAGATTATTGATTTGCTAAACAAAGGCTCCAACAGCACAAATATTATTATAGAGGATCCAAAGCCATCACTGAGGAGGAAACCTATAACTAGGCAGGAGGTATCTGATGTCATTGCTCGGGCAGAGGCAACAAACCCTAGCTCCGAAAATCTCCCAGAAAAACTGGTATCATGACATCTGGCTCAACTTCTAGGATGATGAGACGGACAAACGATGATATACCAGCTCTAAAAGCAGAGGAACGTCAATGGTTTGGATTTAAATGTATCCAACCAAACTCTTATGAACTATCTTGAACAAAACTAGATCACTGTCTTGAGCTGTGACAAGAGAGAATCAAAATCTTATGCTCAATCTGCTTTTAAATTAGCAATAAAGCCTGAGGATTAAAATAAGCTTTATAATGGTGACTTGTGGCCCAAAAGGGCCATAATAAAACCCTTTGTGTTTGAATCCAACACAAGATCTTACAACAATCAACGGCATAGCTACTCTCGCAATTACCCTAACAAGCCTCGAAATTTTCACAGAACGCAACATTACGGGAGACCCTACTAAAGTCTAAAGACTTACCTGATGAATATGCACAACTAAATACTAAAAGCCTTTCCATCCACTACCAAAATGTAAGAGGTCTTCGAACAAAAACTAGGGAATTTTCAAAGAATATAAATATAGCAGGATATGATGTGCGGAAACTAGGATGAATGATGATTTTTACAATGCTGAATTTGGTTTACAGAATTATATAATCTTCAGAAAGGATAGGGATCAGAGTGCAAGCGGAAAAAACCGAGGAGGAGGTGTTATGATTGGTATTAAGAACAATCTGAAAGTAAATATTTTAAACTCTCCATATCCGTCAGCTAGACATGAAGAATTGTGGGTGAGGGTGTGCGTAGGAAACTGTGTTTTTGTGTTCTGTGCGGTCTACTTTTCAAAGCTTGGTAAAATGTGATAAATATCATCCAGCTTTGTTATTCGATGTTAAGGTTTATGATACACACAGTTCTTCTGATAACCATGTGGAATATAGATTTGATTTTGGTAACTGGACTATTCGCTATGTGCGTTACACGACGCGAGATCTGGTGGTACAAAATGTGGCGAATTTCTTGGCTACACAACCCGTCAAGTACATCGGAAACGATTGAAAATTCACGAAAAATTTTTGATTTTAGTGCAATATAATTAGTTCTGCAGATAATACGTTGATATATGAGAATATTTATCGATTCGACTAAAAAAAAGCCAAGTTCGATATTGAATTTTGTGTGTATTCAGCAAAACTTCGTAGGTTATGAAAGCGTAAACATGAGAATATCATAATAACAAAAATAGCATTGTGAAATTGATACGATTAAAAATTCGATTCATGAAGTTTTACTGAAATTACTTTAGAATGAATGATAGACAAACTGAAATTAAGTTATTAAATATATTTTTCGGGAATATTAGTGCTGTCCATTGCACTAATCATAAGAACGGACTTCGAAAATATATCACACAGGTTATGATACTTACCCTTGTTGGTTCTGATGTCATATGAGCACCGTCGATTTTGAAGCATTTTAAGGTTCTATTGAAAGATTACATCAAATAGGACACATTAACGCAAAAAAAATTGCGGATGAAGCACATTTTCTCAAAATAAATTGAAAATAAAAATTTAAATTTAACATACATTTTTTCCTAATAAACAAAATTCCAGTACACTTTGTCCTAAGGTATGATCGCAGAAGGTTAATAATAACATAATATAAAGCTTCTTTTCAAACAAATTGCAAATAAAACTGTTGTTTTGGCACTTTAAAACCATAATATAATATTTATGAGATAAACGTCAACATGACTATTTCTTAAAACATCATTATTAGGTTGGCTTAGCACGGCTGTTGTACGGGTAGATGTTGCCAAGTGTAATTTCTATTTGGTTCTAAAATATAACAGCCTCGTGTTGAATATGTTTCAAAAATACTGTGGGACGAAAACTTATAAATAATGATATATATGATTTACTAGAATTAGATGTTACGCTAGAAGGGGGTCACTTTTAATAATATGTCATATAAACTAATTAATTTAGTTTATTGAAATAGATACAAATTTAAAAGATCATTTGGATAAGTTTAAGAGAGTATCACGCGTAGTGCGTTTATTTGTTACTTGGAATAAATTTTGATTTTGTGATGGGCGTGGTTGGTGAAGCGCGTAGCGCGCTCGCCTCTATGCGCTTCTTTGTCTAATTAAAGTTAGTTTCGATTATTTTTGCTTAATCTGGAATACGTTAATTATAGGGTTAGTTTTGGTTACTTTAAGTTAGTATGGGTTAGTTTTGGTTAGTCTGAGTTGGTTTTGCTTAGTTTGTGATAGCGAAGAGAAGAGGTTGCGTAGCGCGCTTTTCTTTTTATTTTGGTTAATTAGGGTTAGTCTGGGTTAGTTTTAGTTAGTCTGGGTTAGCTTGCGTTAGTTTTGGTTAGTTCGGGTTAGTTTAGGTTAGTATGGGTTAGTTTTGGTTCATCTGGGTTAGTTTTGCTTAGTTTGGGATAGGGAATAGACAAGCGCGCGTGGCGCGTTTATCTCCTTACTTTGGTTAATTAGGGTTAATTTGGGTCAGTTTTGGTTAGTTTTGATTAGTTTGGGTTAGCTTTGGGTGGTATTGGTTGGTTTTGGTCCGCCTGGGTTGGATTTGCTTGTTTTGGGATAGCGAAGAGAAAAGTGTGCGTAGAGCACTTTTTTATTTTGGTTAATTAGGGTTAGTCAGGGTTACTTTTGGTTAGTATGGGTTTCTTTTGGTTAGTCTGGGTTAGCTTGGATTAGTTTGGGTTAGTTTTTGTTGGTTAGGGTTAGTTTGGGTTAGTATAACGTTATATTTGGATGGAGTTACAAGAACCGAAGGAGCATTGAATACCGTTTTGAAGAACACCTTATAAAACCGGAAAAGTCGCTGAAATATCTAGGAGTAATGCTGGACTACTGTACCAATTTCTCTATCCACGTGGACTACATCGTCAAGAAGTCCGACAAAGTCAGCAAATCCCTCCAATGTATCCTTCCAAATATCGGCGGTCCATCCTGCTTTAAAAGGAGAGTCATGGCAATGGCTCTCCAATCGATTCTGCTCTATGCAGCACAAGTATGGGTAGGCGCTCTCGGAGCAAAAAGAAACCGCCAAAAACTGGAGTCTTGCCAAAGGAAAGCAGCCGTCAGATGTTACTGCGGTTACCACACCATCTCTACAACAGCTGCAACTGTCATTAGCGGTCTTATTCCAATAGACCTTCTGGTGGAAGAGCGGTGCCGAATCGAAGAACAACGAACTCCCGAACAAAGCGAAGAATAAAAAAAAAGAGTCAGAGAGTCAGAGAGAAGAAAGACCTTGGACAGGTGGCAACAGAAATGGAGATCCAATAGCAACGATGCTAAATGGACGAAGGAAATCATCCCGGACGTCCGCTCGTGGGTAGACTGTAATTTCGGAGAGGTCAACTATGCTATAACCCAATTTCTGTCGGGCCATGGATGTTTTGGGACTTACCTGTACCGTTTTAAGAAGAGAGATTCTCCCGCCTGCATCTATGGAGATGCAACTGAAGACTCTCCAGAACACATGTTGTTCGAATGCAGTAGATTTGAAGCAATCAGGCAGATGGCTCAAATTGATGTAGAGCGCAGACTCACAAAAGAAAACCTGCTCAACGTTATGCTGAAGAATCGAGCCGGTTGGAACGCTATTGAAAAACTAATGGCTGCGATGGTAGAGAAAAAGGAAAGAGAAGAGAAAGACCTGGAAAGAGACATCGGACACTAACGGAAGAAAGTAAGAGCTCCTGTCTCGAAGTTGATATTTTTTTTCGAAGTGGTGCCGGGACAGGCAGCTGGAGAACAACAGAGGAAAAGGGTTTTAGTCGGTCGCTTCGGCGGAGTCCGACACTCCCCATGGCCGCCAGAATGGCCTATCATCAAACAGAAATGCAAATCACCGTGGATCATGGGAATGCATAGATACGCATTTCCTAAATCTCTACAAAAAAAAAGTTTTGGTTAGTATGGGTTAGTTTTGGTTAGGCTCGGTTGGTTTTGCTTAGATTGGAATAGCGAAGAGGCAAGCGCGCTACGCGCTCTTGTCTCTTTACTTTGGTTAATTATGGTTAGCCTGGGTTAGTTTTGGTTAGTCTTGGTTAGTTTGTATTAATCTGGGTTGGTTTTGGTTAGTTTGGGTTAGTGCTGGCTAGATTGGGTTAGTGTTGGTTATTTTGGATTAGCTGTGGTTGAGTTACGACAAGCGTGCGTAGCGCGCTCGTCTTTTAAAATTATTTCATTTCATGACAAATATACTTGATCTATGTGTCATCCAAAAGCACGAGTCTTTGTACCATGCTTTTGTTGTATTTTCGTATATTTTAACTTTTATTTTAATCTAAATTATGTGAACCATTTCTCATAATTTGACGCACAATGTGTGATATGTAATTGTGATCATTGTCGATTTTTGTTGTGTTTGATCCATGGATATGTCCTTTGTCTACTGACAAGTAACACTGATGATGGCTACGGCCGAAAGCACTCTGTTACGCTCTTCATGATCCTTTTGGATTAAAATTTGCATGATATACAAGGTGTTTCATTGCTATTAATATATCAGGTTCAGTAAATCTTTAATAGGGGATTGCCCCAACTACCACATCAATGATAACAGTCTGGACAGGGTGGATATAATTAGGGATTTGGGAGTCCTGGTGGACTATAAGCTCACATTTTCGACTCATGCGTGGGAAACTGTCGAAATCTGGCCCTGCGTATCATGGGTTTTATTAAGAGAAACACATCCGGTTTTAAGAATATAGATGCTGTAAAGCTACTATATATATCATTGGTTAGGTCACACCTGGAAAATTGCTCGGTTCTCTGGAATCCCCATTATCAGGTCTATATTGACAAACTGAACAGTGTCCAGAGAAAATTCTTGAGATACAAAGCTTTTAAAACGAGCATTCCTGCGGAAGATATTAATTACAATGATCTAGAAGAAACACTAAATATTCAATCTATCTCAAAACGTAGGCATAATTTTGACATTATTTTATGCTACAAATTAATCACCAACTATATAAATTGTCGTGAATTGTTGAAACGAATCCAATTTTATATACCATCTAAACAACTAAGAGATGCTAGAACATTCGAACTCAAATTTCGCAGAACATCATATGAACAAAACTCACCAATAACTAGGATAAGGAAAAGTGAAAACTCATTTAATGGTGATCTTTTTGCAGATTTCTTTAAAGAGAAAGTTAAAAAATTGAGATGAATCATATTTTCTAGTTAAAATATATATTCCTAAGTTTACTGATCCGTGAAATGTGTGTATGTGTGTTTTTTTTATTATGAATGTGTTAAGTGTTCTAATTTACTGTCTTTTGTAGTTTTAAGAATGTAGTTTGATTGGTGTGAATACTGTGAATGTTACTTACCAGTATACATATATTGTATTATTTTATTTTTACAAACGTACGAATGGGCTGTATTAATAAATGAATAAATAAATAAATAAATATTTACGCTAAGTATCAGTTACTGAAAAACTAGCCGAAAACGAGAGCAAAACATACAATTAAACACGGAACAAAACCGCATAAACTGTGCTGTACCAATACCCACTCAATGGTTGTTGACTGTACATAAACGACAAAAGCAACAGGTCTTTAAGTCCGAAATGTACAGTTTTACGTATTTAAAAATACGCCTAACAATATAAATTTTATACCTAAATATACAACGAAATATTAGGTACAAGTTTCACGCACTTGAAAGCACATAAATAGTTCTGATTTCAGAAAAATGCAAGAAAATAACATTAATTATCGATTACGGCAGCCATTAAGTATCAGCAAAATCGAAAAACGAATAGTTTGTTGTTTGCGCTGTTGCCGGCTCTATAAGACAAATACAGTAGACTCTCGATAATTGGCGGGTGTTGGGACTAGCGGTACTGCTAATTATTGAGATCGGCAAATTATCCGGCGAGTATGTATGTAAAAGCAAGGCGTCTGTTTATATTTTATAAGTATAGATACATATTATGAATAATGTATCCAATATATGTGTACGTATGTATGTATTTAGAGAGAGGGTTAGTAATAATGCACGAAATTTAAAACGTACTTATTTCCTTGTTCCCATTTAGAGAATTTCTACACAGCGGCGGCCATCAATTGAGCAGCAGATTATCGAGAGTCTACTGTATTATTTTAGGAAGGTGCCCGAACAAGGTAGTAGTATTAGACAAATAAATAAATAAATTACGAAATACCACACAATAAAAAGAGCAAAAAACATCTTATGGAAATATTTTTTTTACAATATTTGGAGAAATTCGTAGTAGTCTGGCAACATTGCAATCATTGCGCCTCGATCGCGATTACCCTTCCACCCGTAAGCCCGTCTCCTACGTCTTCGCTTCAAACCGCAAAGGCCTACATGCATGACGTCACGAGCTAAAATTTTAAGAGCACTTAGTCCTTTTGTAGAGATGTTGTTGATTACATTCATAAAATCAGTGTGCATTTGTATTCATTCATTCATTCACCTGAATAAAAGGAAGTATACAAAAAAATTTACATGGACGGCAAACGTGATTGGTCAGAATTTTTCTTCATTGTGTACCAACCTAAACGAAAATAGTATGATGTATCGCTATGAAATAATTCAATACATAACTTTTAGGTTTTAGCGAGGGTTTTAGGGACGTTTGTATAACTAGAGTTTTTAAATTGTACCTTCTATAACTTTTACTACAGAGATATATTAAATTAACAGGCCAACACCCTGTACACCTCAATCAAACTCCGTCTATTTCCGTCTAATAGCGCAAACAATAATTTACATTCCAAAGACATTATCTGTTTCGGTTTGGACTCGGACCTATGTTTACCGACTAATCGAAATAAAATCGAAAAGGCTTAATAAATGGTTGAATAACATGATACTGCTACCAATCCTAACCGAACTGGTATTTCTGCACCATCTTTATTCAGTAGAATTGATGACCCACCCGTCATATGAATCGCTTTCGACCATTTCATTTCCATACGATGGTCTCCGATATTGGTATAATCATAGTGTAAATGGGCGAAGCGAACAAAATCGTCAGGAATGTCCCTTAATATCTGCGTGTTAGATTCAAGAAATTACAGGGTGATTTGTTTATTTTGAATAAATCCGATATGGGACTTCACACAAGTGGCAGTATTAGAAATGCAAGTGAGTTATTGAAATAAAATAATTTAATATCGATTAAATTAAGTACATGTTTCGATCTTGCAGGCATCAACAGACCAAAAACTATTGCTCAATTAAATACAGTGTATGTAACTTTTGTTATATGCGAACTAACCCAAACTAACTTAATTATAAAATGAATTATATTATTTTATATTTATCAGACAAATTGTTGCCTATTGTATGCCACTTACTTTTTGGGAAAAACCTCGGGAAAAACGTTCGGATCCATCTTTTTTTTTTCAAATAATCAATGATATACAGGGTTAAATTTAAGATTTTTTTATGTAACATCCTGTAAACGTATACCAAAGACATATAAAAATAGACATAAAATTACTTACTATGGCGCCGGCGGCGCTATTGCCGATGTCACCAAGAGTATGTCTGTATCGTGGAAAATCGACAGCCTGTTTAATAACGTGAAAGAAAAATTGCATTTGTTAGAAAATAGAGCATGCCCAAAATATACATTTTTTGCTTGAAAGTATAGGTACCGTGTAGATTATAATACTAATATATAAACATTTATAATACAAAACTTGAATCAAAATCGAAACACAAAGAAAAAAAATACGAATTGATATAGAGCTTTATGTAAACTGGGCCCTGTATCATCACTACTTCACCACTTCACATTGTTCACGAAATAACCGGTACTCCCTCTAGCCACGCACGCCGATAACGTCGCGTAGCCCGCACTCATCCAGAAGGAACTGGCCGCCACGTTCATGAAAATAGCGTATCCATTCATTTAAACCCAGGAAGGAAAGCTGGCCAACAGTTGTGAACCAACTGAGATGGACGGTTTTTTGAAGAAATTAACCGTAGTTCTTCAGGCCACGGGGAGATTCCGGGAGCCACTAGAAGTTAGGCCATATAACCGAAATGCTATACATCAGTGCTGTGACAGGACTGGACATTTCAAAAGGGACTATCGAGTACAAAGATTCCGGGGGCCACTAGAAGATAGGCCACGTAACCGAAATGATACAAATCAATGCTATATATGTGGCATGACTGGGCATTTCAAGAGAGACTCTCGAGTAGAAGTTCATAGTTAAGGCAGGAAGGGTTAAAACAATATAACTTTAAAGCTAAACACAGGGAAGGAAGATGGCATAATAATACAGATGCTTTATCCAGAAGGTCATGCGAGGATGATTATAAACATTGCCAAAGAGTAGACCAACGAGAAGGAATCACTCTAACCACAGAAGGAATAACTCTGACCACAGAACAATTAGAAAAAGATCAGCTTAAGATAGTGAACTAGCACTACTGCTAAGATCTAAAGAAGAATGCCAACCAAGACCAAGCTGGAGAGATATTTCAACTAAGGGATATACTTTTAAATATTTATTATATAGATGGAGTGGAAGAAAACTATCAGAAAGTGGCAAGAAAGACCTGACAGCTAACCCAAACTAACCCAAACTTAATCTCTGTAGAGTTTTCAAAGAAACCTTGAATTCAAACAACATGACTAACACAATAATCAAGGGGTTCAGAAAATATGGCCTTTCCTTTATCCTCTGAACCCAGACAGCGTGGACTATACAAAATGTGTACAGAATGTTTTAGAGGTAGTAAATCAGGTAAATCAGGCAAGAGACGAACCAGTTATCTCAGAAAATGACTTGAGATCACAGATAAAAGAAAAGCTAACCTCCCTAGGTATAAATCTGGACATTATTATGGATGAAATCAGATATCTCCAGAATACAAATAAAAATAATTTAGATGTATTAGGAGAAATAATATCTCTAAGTGATGCACAAATTGTGCCTTGTGAGATAGTTTTTCAAGGTGAACAACCTGATGTGGATTTAAACACATCCTTTTTATCTTTGAAAGAAAGTGTAGGAGATAATTACGTCAGTTTAGCAGAAATTGGACCAACTTTCAATACTGAAGACGATTCCACTAATGAAACCGATGAGATTGGCAATTTAGTTTCAGAAAACAAAAACTGCGATAAGAAGGTTGATTCTAAGGATGATAAGAGATCTTCTTCTTTTCCAGGTGCCTTGTCCGCCCCGGACCTTGGTAATCATCAGCCCTATCTGAACCTTGTCGACAGCTCGACGAAATAATGTGGTGGTATTCACTCCATACTATTACAGGACACCCTTCTTCTACCCGGGCCTCTACGTCCTTCGATCTTCCCTTCTATAATAAGTTTCAAATGTCGATACTTGTCATTCTTAAAATGTGACCAAAATACTCCAGTTTGCGCTTTTTTTGTATGAAAAGAATCTCGAGCTGTTTATCGAGACGCTGAAGTACCTCGGTGTTGCGTACTCTCTCCACCGAAAAAATTCTCAGAATCCTTCTGTACGTCCACAATTCAAAGGCCTCCAACCTCTTGCACATTGCATCTGTCAAGGTCCAAGCTTCCATCCCATACGAGTCTAGTTATATTATTTTAGCTTAGATTCTTAGTCAAAAAGTCAGCCAACTCTAGCAATAATACGTAATGCGCATAAAGATTTAATGCTTGCGTAAATACCGAACACCCAAATCAAACTAGCAAGGTCACAGGTCACCAGATGAGAGAAAAGAAGAATGCGTTGTTGTCACTCATTTATCAACGACTGTTGTTCTGAAGGGACGGCGCGGCGTTTCCAGACTGCACTAATTCCAGACTATTTCCACTAATTCTACGAATAATTCCACTAATTCCAGGAAATTCAACGATTAACTCAACTAATTCTATGACAATACCACTAATTCTTGGACTAATTCCAGGTGATTGTAAATCACAATTCCAGCGCGGTTTGCCCCTTGGTTAGACTCGGTGTTTTCTTCCCGGTGTTCTTAGAACTAATATATTAACAATCGAGGTCTAGACGCTTAAAAATATCTTAAAATTCCTCCATAATTACGTGACGTGCATAAAAATAGCTCGAATCGCCTTGAATTACCTCAAAATTCATCATATTGCCTCAAATTGCTTCGAAATTCATCATATTTCTTCAAATTGCCATGAAAATCATCATATTGCCTCAGATTGCCTCGAAATTCCTTTGGTTTGTACACCAAAATGCCTCAGCGATCTACCCTTCGATTCCATAGAACAGTATACTGAACACGTAACAGCGAAGCAATCGGATTCGTAGAGGCAAGCTTAAATCTCTGCTGCAGAGTACATTGCGCATCCTCAGCATGTTCCACTCTTGCACGAATCTCCTGCGCGCTGTCCCACTTCTCGTTTAACTGGCACTCAAGATATCTATATGTTTTCACCTGTTCAATCCATTGATTTGCAGAAGTCCGTCCACATTGTTTGTCTTGTTCTTCTGCCAGCCACTTTGTCTTTTTCACGTTTAGGCTTAGGCCGGCCTGCGAGTTTGAAGCCGTCACGCGGTTAACCAGTTCCTGCAGTACTTCCAGGGAATCGGCTACAAGAACAGTGTCATCCGCATACCTGAGATTGTTTATCTTGATCCCCTCATCTCGTCGGACGCGCTGTTATCGATTCTTATGTGGGCAGTTTGATTCCAGTAAAGGTTGGCTATAATTCTGAGGTCTTTTACATCTAATCATTTGAGAATATTGATCAGTTTTTCGTGTTTAACTTTATCAAAGGCTTTCTCATAGTCGATGAAACATGCGTAAACGGTCACCGATATGTCCCGGCACCTTTGGATTAGAACATGTATGCTGAATAATGCCTGCTTTGTTCCGAAACTATTGTGAAAACCGAACTGAGAGTCACCCATCATCGTCTCGCACCTCGTAAGTATATATTCTTTAGTGTATTATTTTCAGGAAGAGTTTAAGCACATGGTTCATCAAGCTAATGAGACGATAATCGCCGCAATCCTTGGCCTTCGCTTTTTTGGGGAGCGGGACAAAAGTAGACCTCAGCCAATCAGAGGGTATATTGCCGTTTCGGTATATAAGGTTGAATAGTTTTACCAGGATGTCCAGTGAATCTTCGGTTTGCAGTATTTTCAGAGTCTCGACAGAGACGTCATCAGGGCCGCTAGCCTTCTCATTTTTTGAATTTGACAGGGCATACTGAATTTCTGCCTTCGTTATGTCCAAGCCTTAGCCCTGATCAGGACGAGTATCCCGATATAGCTGCTCGATGTAGTTGCACCATTTCTTCAGTTTTTCCGAGGTTTCCAGTATCAGTTTGCCCTGCGCGTTCTACAGATACCTGCCGCCACTACAGATACCTGCCGCTTTTTTTTTTACTTCCTATGCATGTTTAAAGTGTCTTATTTTGCTTCCATTGCTTCTATTTCTTGGCATTGCTGGAAAAGCCATTTCTCTTTTGCTTCCCTTATCTTGTTTTTAATTATACGGTTTAGCGCTCGGTATTCGCTGTTCCTGCCCTTGTGTGTCTGTCTTTTTTCCATCAGTTCAAGAATTTCTTCCGACATCCACGGGTTTTTTCTTGATGTTTCGTTGAGGTTTAAGGATTTTGTTTAGTGCACTGTGTGACCGAATTTCTTATATTGGACCATAGTTCTTCAGTCTCCGCTGTCTGCGTCATGGGTACTGCATCCAGTCTGGAGTTCAGTTTTCGCTTCAGAGCGGTCTTTTAGTTTTGACACATCTGGTTTATTGTGTCTTGATAAAAGAGATAAAAATGTTGATTCCCAGAAGAAAATTGACCAAGAAACTTGTACCACCCGTGATCTTGATGAAAATATTGACATTATCCATATTATCAACTGACGACGCAAACTATTCCCCAGAAGAAAAAATGGAACAGTCAAATAAAAAGTGTGACAAAAGAAACATTCCCTGTGCTCGGAAACACGGATACCTACCAAAGATCCACGGAAAATTATGGTAATAAAGCGAGAGAATTTGGTGGAAGCGAGACAAAGGGATTAAAATCATATCAAACATTATAATGAAAGAAAACACTCTAACATATCTGCCGAAGGTGATCAAGACAAGAAGAAACCCCAACAGTTTTTCGACGAACTCATCAAGTTGTTCATATGAAAAGCATATTATCTATCCCAAACCTCTGAAACAATCCACTAAAAACCAAGAAGAAAGAATGCCTAGTGCGATATACTCAATCAAATGGAGTGACGATTATAATAAAAATAATCGAAATTGGGGAAGCTGAAAAGAGAAAACGTGAAAGAACGATTATCAAAAAAAAATAAAGAAATGGAAATGAAATGAAATGAAAATTCTATATTTGTCCAAAAAAATAGAATAAAGCACAAAAACATCTCAAATACCCAGAGGGTGTAGGACATGTCATAGTAAGTCTAAGATTTTTAGAATATGATGATAGGCTTAAACGAGGGGTAAACCGCTGGTGTAATCTGGTATACAGATTTTGTGTAATCACGTGTAATCTACGTGTAATCATGTGAAATCTTGAAATCTATGTGTAGTCATGTGAAATCTGCATGTACTTAGGTGTAATCCGTGTGTAATCAACGAGTAATCACGTGTAATCCGTAAAATCTTGGAGTGTAATCCGTGAAATAGTAGTGAAGTCCGTGTAATCCTTATGATATTTGTGTACAATTATCTAATATGCGCATGCGCAATAGCTATGCATCATTCACAAGGTACCTGTCACAACGTCGCAACCACCTGTTCGAAGTCCTAAACACTGTTGCCAAATGCTCGATAATTATCGGAATCTACCATAATTTCTGCTTGATCCCGATAATCGATAATCTAATGCTTCATCTACCATAATTTTTAAAAAGTATTATATACAAGAAGCCATATTCGGAGAAAAATTTCAATGATAATAATAATAATAATAATAATAATAATAAGCTCTTTATTACCAACAGGCAAACGCCCAATTACAGGAAATTCCCATACAAATTAAGAACAAGTAATTCACAAAAATATTGTTACACAAAGAAAAATAATAAAATATAATATAAATAATAGTAATAATTAAAATAAACTAGCAAATTAAATTAAGACTGAAAATAAGGAATGTAGAGGAACAAAACCAATCAAGAACTTTACGAATAACGCAAAGTAAGATAGGAAACTAAAAAAACAAATTAAGCCAAAATAAGAAGTGGCAAAGAAGTAAGGAATGAAAACATGGAAAATACAGATGAAACATGAAGATGAAAAATATGGAGATACAGTTAAGGTGGGAAACCAGATGCCTCACGCAGATATTACAGGACGTTAGACAAGCTGCTGGTATGTAAATGATAGGCGTTTGATACAAGATTGACATTTTTGCACATGTTATAAATGCGGCTCTGGTATAGAATATTAGATCTCTCCAATCTCAAACTGAACGCGGGTTGTTGTCTAGCTCCTAAACGCGGTACATGAAATGGTATATTTTCCAAAAGAAAGGGGCAATCGATCACATCATTGAGAAGCTTATAAAGGAATGTCAGCGATTTTGAGTCTCTGCGCGCAGACAGCAACAGTTCCCTGAATCTAGATAAGAAAAGGTAATGATCAAACCCTTTGTCTGGGTAGATACCTACCGTCCTCTCTGAACATAAGATACTTGAGAAATCGCATCTGCATAGCCTCTAACGAATCAATGTGGCAATCATACCACGGACACCATACAAGTGACCCATAATCCAGCCTTGTTCTAACGAAGGAGTAATAAAGCAGTTTAATGACAAAGATGTTGGTAAAATTTGTACATCAGGGTAATCTCGAATATTTTGGAGAAGTTACATAAGATGGAGAGAGGACGATAATTCTCAATAACTGTTGGATCGCCCTTTTTATGAATGGGACAGACTCTTGCCACCTTCTAGGTTTCGGGAAATATGCCCAGTTCCAGGATCAGATTGACGATATGACACATTGATTTCTCCGGGAGCTCAATATCTGAAGTTCCGGAGAATATTTATAGTGTCTTGACAGTGCACAATTTCACGGTCGAAGAGATCCTGGAGAAGATGAATTCATTGGATGCCAGAAAGGGTGCTGGCCCTGATGGACTTACTCCTTTTTTTCTGAAGAGGTGTGCATCGGCATTGGCCAAGCCACTTCAATTAATCTTTCGGGAGTCGTTTGATAATTCTTGGTTCCCAACTATTTGGAAGCAGTCAACTCTTTTCCCTATCTTCAAAAGTGTCTCCAAGAATGACATTGGTAACTATAGAGGCATTTCTCTGCTCTCAATCATTCCGAAGATATTCGAATCTATAATAACAGATGAAATATTTAACACTTACAAGCACTATATATAAGTCCTAAACAACATGGATTTTACAAGAGTAGGTCAACTGCCACTAATTTGGCCGAATTCTAGGACTATCCTAGTGGAAATATTGAGAAGGAATTTCAAGTCGATGTTATATACGCATTTGATAGTGTATCCCATGATTTACTCCTGAACAAACTTGAAGCTCTGGGAGTGTGTGGCGCTTACTTTCGCTGGATTAAATCCTATCTCAGCAACCGAACTCAGAGGGTGAGATTGTGCGGGGTTACCTCGCGTGAGATTGGAGTGCCATCTGCAGTCCCACAGGGTTCTCATCTCGGTCCAATTCTGTTTTTACTGTTTGTGAACGATGTGGTGTGCGCGTTTGAACACTGCGAGTGTCTTCTTTATGCCGACGATTTAAAGTTCTTTCGTGTTGTTGATAAGGTGGAGGTCACCCCAATTTAGCCCTGCCAGTTCGTGTTTAAATTGTCGCAATTTTGCCCGAAAGAAAATCCGATTTTTAATTGAGATGGCATCATCCTCTAGATTGTCCAGCATAGTGACATCTAGAATCTGACCCTCATGATCCGAGAGTGCATTGGTAACTACCTGTGCCTGAAAATTATTTGTGAAATTTACAAAAATGTTATCAACTAGGGTTGCTGTATTTACTGTGATCCTTGTTGGTTCAAAAATTGTTTGTGTCATATTAAAACTTACTGGAAGATCTTTGAAGTGTCGAGCATTTAATGTGTCACTAAGTAGATCAACATTAAAATCACCACAGAGAATAAGGTTATAGTTTTTAAAAAGGGTGAAGGTTTTATTTAAAATATCAGTCAGTTTTTCAAAGAAAATATCCTCGGTGCCCGTTGGTGGGCGATAAATTACAAATTACTCCTGCTCCAAGCGCTTTACTCACTGCACACGAGCACTCAATTAGGCCCTCTATGCTCATTTCTACAATATTCCTAACCTGTTCAACATCTAGATTTTCCTGGACGAGTATTGCTGTCCTTCCATGTACGGTATGATTTCTAGCATAGTTGGAAGCCATCTCATACCCCTCTATATGAATACTATTTACCTCATTTGCTGGATACCAATGATCCGTGATGCACAGGAAGTCAGGAGTTGTGTCCACTTCATTGATGAACTCTTCCAATTCTATTGACTTGTTCTTGAGGCACTGTACATTTTGGTGGAAAATTCTATATATGGTGTTTCCATTTTTGTGGATATCTCATTCGTTTTTGTGATAGCAGCATTTTGGGTTAATACTCCCGGTGAGGATTTTACTTCTCTAAAAAATTTTTCCAAAGGGCAAAATTGAATCTTTCAAATTCAACCCCTCGTGGCCAAAATGACTCACTGTAGACCACATCCTTGAGCTCGGGCTGCACTCCAACCTTAAAACGTTTTTTGCTTGATTTGGTAACTTTTGGATTGCATACTTTGACCGCTACGCTTTCCAGTTGTGATGTGGCCTGAGATGCAACATACTTATGGACAATTTCTCTTTTACTTTTAAAAGAAAGATCCATATTTTTTTTCCTTCGTGTCTGTTAAGGCAATTTCAAATTCGGTGTTTGTTGGAATTCGTGTGCCGAATTGAGGATTCCTTTTCGATTTCGTGTTTTTTCTGAATTTCGTTCTTCCTCGCTTTGCTTAGCAGATGACTCTGTTGACACCTGTACCTGTCGTTCCGAGCGGATTCTTCTTCTTCTTCTTCTTCTTCTTTCAGAAAGAGTAAAACCGTCAGTAACTGTAGGGGGATCGATATCAGGAATGCTGTCGCCGTCTGAGTCCATTTCGTGGCTAACTTTATGAGTTATGGTCTCTTCCACTGCCTCAATATTTGCATTGTATTCGTCGCCGACTTCACTCCGATCATCGGCTGGTCGTTGCACTGATACTAGTTGCTTAGAATATTTTGGATCATTCCCGCCTTTTTTTTATGTGTATTTTGTTTTCGTTTTTCATGATAGGGTTTTTTCCACTTACTTCTTTATTATTTAGTTTTTCCTTCAAGCGAATCGTATTTTCCTGGAGGAATTGGTTTTTGTCTTGTAGTTCCTTTACTAAGATTGAAAAGAAATCAGAAGAAAAAACAACAAAAAACTAAAAAGACAAACAAAAAGAAAACTGGCCAGTCACTATCGTTAAAAACTCAGCACAATGAAAAGTTGAAATGTGCAGTTTGTCATGAGAGGCTCATCAGTGTGACAAGTGACAATTGTCCGGAGTGGAACAGGTTCACAAGTTTCGGGGCCTGAAAGGGTTTGTAAGCGCACCAGAAACAAAAAGGTTCCATAGGAAATGCACCGAGTTTTGTGTTCTTTCGTATGAAAAAGCATCCACTAATGACTATATCTGTTTTAAATGTACCTGCAATTTTGAAGCAATTTTTTTTTTTATTTTAAGCCTTAAATTTTAGAAAGCATCTTGCAATTTTTAAACAACATTTCGTGATATTTTGATATTAAAGCATATTTTAAGAGTTCTTGACAACATTAGTTATAATAGATTTTTTTGTGCCAAAAGCGCATTAGTCGTATTTATTTCCAGCTAAGACGTTTGAATCCAGTCGAGCAATAGTTCAATTCTCGACCACTTGGAGGGGAACTGGGTCGGTTTCGGTCGAGGCCAGATCGAGGGCCGAGCACCGGACAAAATGACCTTTTCTCTTTTTCTTCAAAAAAAATAATACCAAATCAGTCAACAGATAAACTAGAAATGGTTTTATCAATTCTAAAATGCATACTGATTGGTTGGATATCCATTTCGACTCCATAAGATTTAAAAAATCCGCGGTTTTGATGTTCAAAGTTATTCAAGAATAATAATACAAACAAACGTATAAATGACTATTATGGCATATCTTGTAGAAAATAATTCAAATTAATTACAAATGACAAATGTTGCATTTCTCGAAATACTGATGGGAACTTTGTATTTATAGAAAGCTCCTTTTGAAAATATCAACTATTATATAAAAAAATATGTCAATAGAACTTTGCCGCTTTAGAATAGAACTTACTCCCAATAATTTTGACAATCACTAAGTAAACTCAATTTTAAATTAGGTACTTACTATAAAATGCCAAAAACCTGTTTATTTTTTTTTATTGCAAATACAAGGTTTGCATGAATAATGGAAATCTTTGCAGCCAACTGTAGAGGTCAACATTATTAGTCAGAAACTACCTATAGACTTGATTTAACCTTTTCGACGCACTTGAATTTATCAGAGATTATTTATAGCAAGGAGATCAAGCGCTAACGTCCCGATTGCCCAGAAACGAGGCATCTCAATTTTTTTCAGTAACTACCAAAATCGGTTGGATTCTACAGTTTCTTCTCGCTATTAGAGATTTCCTGCTGGAAAAAGATTCATTCGGGAGGAGTTAATTGCTTGATAGTCATAAAAGCGTAAAAATATTTACTTGAAAACTGATGAAATAATAATTTATTTTTTCTTCGTTACTTACCTCATATTGCTGGTAATTAGCCAACGATGAGTTGGAGTTCAAATAAAAACGTGACATCATTCCATTTTCCTTGAAAGTCATTAAGAATAGTTTTGACAATAATAATTGCACCACCCAGCTAGTAGGTACACAGAAACAATCACCACATGTCTGGCACCACACGAGTTTTATAATAAATTATTATTATCTTTAAAATTTGTGCTAATACGAGTATGTATAATTGAGTTCTTAATTCTTAGCGTTAAGAATGTGGGAATTATGGATGTCACTAATAAATAAAATTTAAATTGCACTGAAGTCAATTTTATCACAGATTGTTTTGACACCGGAGCGGCCTCCCGATTATCCCGAAACGAGACACTTGACTTTTCACGATAGCGCAATAAAATCGATCGGCTTGTCGGATCTTCCTATTGATGCTCGTCCGCGATATCTCCGCGTGAGTCCTGGGGGCTTCCCAACTAAACTGCAGGCAGGATAAAGGGTCCCATCGGCCCCCTCCCGGCCATAGCCGGAGGGGGCTAAGGCCCGTGGCCATTGGCCAGGCCTGCGCTACGGCGCCTCCCTTTGGGGCGCGACTCTCAGAATGGCTCTGAGGCCGTACGCGGCGGTCGCGGTGGAAGTGGCTACAATTTCGTTTCTGCTGAAAGAAAGTCGTTTCGCGCCAGCGTCGGAGAGAGAGACGGTCCGAAATGGCTTTTAGCCAGTTCAAGATTGGCTTGGGTAAAATATGACAGATGAGTCCGGTGATATATAGTGACCGATGGAAAGCGTATGCATCAAATAGGAAATATAAAGTTTGCAATATTGAATTATTTACCTCGAGATTTAGAGGAATATATAGATTTTTTTAATAAAAATCTTCTAAAGTTGTTTAAAATTGAATTTTAAGATCAGTTTATCGGTTATTTCAGAGATATGGCCTTTAACACTACTTAAAATCTTGAATATATCCGTAAACTTTACTTAAAGCAGTTTGGTATTAAATAAATAATATTTAAAATAATTTTGCTTAAACACCAATTGAAGCATTACAGGTAATTAAAATCCCCGCCTCTTGCATTCTAGTGAGTTTTTAAAGGTTTCAACTCTAAAAATAATAAGAAATATCACCCTGCACATTTTTAGGATCTCTCGCTTCAAACCTCTAAACTCTAAAACTTCTTTAACACAAAGTATTCCCCAAACCTAATATTTATTCTTCTTCATTGTCATTTCCAACAAAACGATAATTTGTATTCATTTCCCTGGCAATTCACTGCCAAAGAGAATTGTTGTTTATTTTATTTATCATTAAATTCTTCTTTATAATTTAAAAGAAATAATAAATAAATAATTTAATTAATAGAGGTTTCCCACACGACGAGATATTGAGCTTGTAAAGATATCGGCGGCAGCATAAGCAAAAACCCGTATTATAATCATTGATAATGATTATCCGGATTGTCGTTATATTGGCATAAACACCTTTGTGTATGGAACTTCCATCAAGAAAGCTCCAAAAAGTATGAATTAGTATTTTTATGTATTAATAAGTATGGTGTATCAATGAAAATAAATGCTTGATTCGTTAAATTCTTAGAATAAACACCAGGGAATTACCAAAAAAATTCACCTATTCATACGCTGTTGGTTAGGTGTTAATTATGTTTAATTTTTAAATATTTCGTTGCTTTTGTTAAATTATTTTATATGTCTTTTTAATACATATAAGGAAAAACCAAAGACATATAAAAAACAAAAGAGAGTGAACAGGTCATTCTTAAATTACCAAATGTTTACATGCCAACACTAGAAATATTAAGGTGAAGAGAGGATAAAGTAATAAATGAAAATAATGAAGATGGCGGCCGATGAGCGTCAAATATTTCATTCATGTATAAAAAAAAATTGCAGAATAGACTACGCATCTACCTGAATACGACCAATAGAAAATGAGCACGCTCTATCGTACGCTACGCGTCGAAAAAAAGTTCCAAATTGAAATATTAATATTATGAAAGAAAATTAATGTTCCGCATTTTTTTTTACGTAAATCAACTTGAAATAGGTTCCTCTTATTAGAGTAAGTGCGGCCAACATTGACAACAACAATTTTTCCCGACCTTGAAATTTTTCGAGAGGGGAGAACGAATATTTCTAAAGAATTTCAAACTGCATCACAGGGTTGCCAAATCTGGGGAAATATCCCTATTATAGGGACATTTCGCCACTTATAGGGAAACAGTCGTCAAATCTAGGGAAGTTTCAGATGTTTTAAGCTAAACCTTTCTCAGCTTTAAAATAAGCAGTAAAATTGAAAACATCTAAAAATCTTTCTGCCTATTTGGTGTTGATGGTAGTGTCATCTGTATTGTTAATAGTTAGCCACTAAATTTTAGCATCCAAGTTTTTTTACAGCGTACTGTATGCGCCACCGCTTCGTAATCACGTCACGCCTTTGGGGGATTCCCCGGTCTCGCGGTTCTATTTAACAGTTTGTACAGTATTTACTTTATTTATATTTATCTGATTATTCAGGATTTCTTGCCCAATAACTTTCAAAACTAATTAAAAAATTCCCGTCTATTTAAATCTAGGAAAAAATATTATTTTAGGGAAATTTGAATGAGCGTTATAGGTAATGTCTCCATGCCGCAAAGTAGCAACAAAGTGTTGTCAAATATGGGAAAAAAGCAAAGAAAGAAGCTATTTGTGCCATTAGAGAAAAGAGGAAGAGGTATTTAAAGGCCTCCAAACAGTACGGGGTCCCAAAGAGTACTCTGCGTCGACTGGTAGCTGCGAAATACAAACTCCTAGATGAAGTGGTATGTGCGAAAAGTCCGTAGATTTTCCTGCTTGGTATGCATATTGACAGTTGCTTAGCGGGTTGGCCTTTAGAGCACTATCTCTTACGTAGGTACCTATCGATTAACCTTTCAAGAATTTTTATCATAAACGTCGATAGGCTGATGGGTCTGATTGCCTTTGGTGTCTGGTCCGGAATCCTACCTACTTTCGGCAGGTATATAACCTTCATCTGTTGCCATTTTGTAGGTATGAATCTCCAAGCCATACAGCCTCTAAAGATCTTACAGAGAGATGGGACCAAACTATCCTGTCATCTCTGTAGAAATACTGGGTATATCTCATCTAATCCCGGCGATTTGTACGGTTGCAATTGGCTTACTGCCCATCTGACCTTAGACGGCGTTATGGATGTCCGCAGCTAGCCTCCAATCTTGCTTCGTTGACCTTCTTTTAGGTGGCTCTTCGAGCACTGTGGTTTCCATCATCTAAATTGACGCTGGAATGTGGGCTTTAATGAGACTTTCCTCGCATGTTTTTGTGCATTCGTTGTCTTCTCCTTGCAGGAGTTCGACTCGGTTTGTAGAGTTTCCTTTTGCTAGCACCTTGTGTATCTAGGGGTGGGGGTCTCGTTCGCCCTTTCGCAAAATATCCTCCATGAAACTCTTTATGCCTTGCGAATTTCTTTATTGTATTCCGTAAGGACTAGGTCCCATTCATTTATCTTCTTGGCCTTTATGAACATCCTTCATACGGTCTCCCGAAGCTTATTAAGCCTATCGTTCCACCACACTGTGTTACCCCCTTGTTTCCAAGTCTTTTCTGGGTAGTTTTCATGGTCTGCTGTAGCAACTGCTTCCATCACCTTTTCGACTGCCGTCTCCAAACCTCCCGTGTCTTTTGCATCTATTGGGATTCCTTGGAGACCTTCGCTGAGGGATTGTAAGTATCTTTCCCAGTTTGTGTCTCTTGGATTTCTAAATAATACTTCTTTGAGCACGGGAATCTTTATGTCAAATCTTATGGGCCTATGATCTGAGCACGATGGTTCTTGTGACACGTGCCAGTTGACAATTTTTTCACTTATCCTATTTGTACAGATAGTCACGTCCAGGACCTCTCGTCGGATTGCGGTGATGAGAGTGTGTTCATAGCCCCTATTAGCTATTTCTAACCCTGCTGAAGAAATAAATTGTTGTAATAACTCATCTCTAGCGTTTGTGCCCGTGCTGCCCCATAGAACGTGGTGTGCGTTCGCGTCGCACCCGGCTACTAGTTGTAGTTTCCCTACGCAGTAGAACATAACACCCTTTGCGGTGGACATGGTTTCTCCTACCCAGGGAAGTAGGCTTTTGAGCTTTTGAGCCCCTCTTTCGTGGTGGTTATTAAAATAGCTGTAACAAAATCCCCGGAGCATAGCGCCGGAATTAGTGTACAATTAACTCTATTACTGTAAATTATGCTGGCCCGTGGTCTTTTAGCCGACCTGTCGTACAATAATTTACCTTGTTTTGTTGTTAGGCCAGCCACTTGAACACCGTGTAACCAGGGTTCTGGCAGGAGGGCAATGTCGATTCTTTCTTTTTCAACTCTCTAGCATAACGTGGCTGAAACAGCCTTGGCATGCTGAAGATTTACCTGCAAGACTCTTATTTCTCCCCTCATTTTGTATGTGAAGGTTCTGGGTGGGTGCCTTCGTCCTCCACTTCCATGACGGTCTGTGTCCTCTCCATCGTACTTATGCCTTGAAGGTTGAATCCTTCGGATCTTCCTTCCTCCTCGGCTTTATCAGCCTCTAGGAGCTGGGTCTTTCCCCAAGCTGGTTTCTTCCTGTTCCTTCATCCGGAATTTGATTCTTCCTATGCCGAAAAACGGTAGCATTCCCAGCTTCCTTAACTCTTTGAGGGAGTCTATGTCCATGGAGAAGGTCCATACTTGGCCATGGTCGGTTGGTGTTTTCCCAAAGACAGTCCACAGTCGCGTGTTCAGCCCATGGTTAGCAGTCTCTTGAGGACTCTGCCATCCTCAAGTCCTTCCCCGTCTTCGTCGAGTTTATAGGCGGTGCAGGAGCATGGTTTTGGGACTTCATACGCCTCTAAAGCCTTTAGCTTTGCTCCAGTCCAGGGTTTCGGTGTTGTGATTATTTCCTTAGCACATTGAGCGCTGTCTCAGTCAGCACACGTGATTATGACATATCCCGACCTATGTGTAAACTTAAGGAGACGTACTTGTGGTCCTTTTATTGGGATGTCTTCAAAAGGTCTCACATGGACTTCTGGAGTGCTTTCAGCTGACCCGGATCCATGCGAGTATCTGGGTAACTTTGTGGCACAGCGGCTATCTTGACAACAGTCAGGGCCTCTTTGAAGGACACATCTTGTGTCCTGGCCCTTTTTGCCGGCTGTTTGCTGGCTGACGCTTCTTGGATTTGTCTGACTCGATAGTCTTTGACTTATCCTTTTTTGGCGTCCTTTTGTTGCGGTTCTGCTTCCTTGCTAGAAATCGCTGGTAGGATTTTCCCTCCGAGAGAATTTTCTTCAGCTTGGCTTTGGGCTTGCCTGAGAGACGATTTTTTTTGATGTCCTGTTCGGTCATCTCGTCAATTTCTTCTAGGGATGTGGCCCTAGAGTATGTGATCGAGTCTCCTCCTTTCGAAGTTGTTGGATTAACAGCCTGGTGATTTCGCGGAGTTCTGGGACCTATTTTTTCAAGGGTTCCGGGTTTTTGTACCCCTTGGTCCTCAATGTTTTTGGCTCTCGCCTTTGAGTCTTTTGGCTCTGCAGCCTTTTCCTCTTGTTTTTGTTTTGTGTCTCTGTATTTTTCCATACTGTTCTCACGGGTAGCTAGGGAAGTGTGAGTCGACCTCACCAGAGCCCCGCATAACCAGGCAAAGCTAGTTACAAAAAGTGTCGTCCAGTGTCTTCAGGGGAACGTTAAAACCGCGTTGTTTTATCCTAGCGGCCATGCAGTCCTCGACACGTTGCCTTACATCTTGATTTGGGAGAGTTGGTTTATGGCAGGGTTTTCGCAAAGGCTCTTGGGAGCTTTTGAGCTCCCTCACCCTACTTATAGCCACTGCTCTTTCGATCCGTGAAGACCGGGCCATTCCCCCAGCCCCAGGAATCTAGCTCTACCTCGTTACTTCTGCTTTCCTCCATAGGCAATCACTTGAAAAAAACGTATTTACACACCAGTAAACACAGTTATAATACGCCACAATTCTTACAATAATAATCAGCAAGCGCACTTATAGTGACTTTCTTAAAAATTGTGTAATGTCAATCCACTGTCAATGATAGCACAATACGCCCGCAAATTGTATATAGTTTTTGTGATACCGCCACTCACAAAGAAACGAAGACGCCACCGTGATTCAATTCGCCGAAATCGCGTTTTTCATTGTAAACCACAATTTTACGAATTTAGCTTTATTTCGCCTTAACGATTCTTACAACAACTATCAACTCCTTATTATCTAATCTATTTATATCCTTCTCCTTACATAACGCCATGACTCAACACTATCGCCGTGCGCCACTCGTCTCACTAGTGTCTCGCCGATGTGGGGCGCCTGATGCCGAACGGCTGCTACATACGTTGTTTATTGTTTACATTTGTATTATCACGAATAATTTAGGGGGTAGCGTGTTTCTTAAAGAATAACTTCTCAGAGAAGAGCCGCGTCGCGATTAGTACAATGACGGGGTCTCAATGCTTTCTTTACTCTACCAATGTATGTTCTATTCGTGAGGACACGCCTTGTTCAGCGTGCCGGGGGGTACCTGAGGTAGACCGAGACCGAGTTACGTGGGGTAAGAAGAGATGATAAAATAAGCACGTTTAGTTTATAACAATAACAATGTATTAACGATAAAACTATAACAATGATTATTGGTCAGAAAAATGAGATTCTATTATACCCGATTACTACGGTGCGCATGTTTTCTCGATTTGAGGTACTGTTTATAGGTATTTGTTTACTGTCTTATAATTTATAGTTTTTATTAAGAGTTGGGCTTTATTTAAGAGCACTAAAAGATTTCACTAAACTTTTTAACTGACTATTTAGACACTTGTCTTTCTCAGCACTCTGACAAACTTCTTGTCAGGACTTTACTATGGAGGTTGTGAAACTCCTGGTCCTAGCAGTCAAGTGGCTAACCGGTACCAGGTTTGGAAGGAATGGACTAGAACCTAAAGCAGCCGTATGGCTAACTTTAAGAGCGGATAGAACCCGAAGGCAGTCGTCAAATGGCTAACCTTGGGAGCTGGAGGTGAGACTAAAGTCTGCCGAACTGAAGGTTCGTTAGCGTATTTATACTAAAAAGGTGATGAGCATGGCATGTTTAAGGTTGAAAGTCGCTCCCGTTAATTGCTCGCGTTGTTTATAGTTTGCTTTTAATGTTTATATAACAATCTCCAAGTTCCAGTTCAAACTTACGACAGGGTGATATTTCTTTAATAGCTTATGCATTTTAGTAGATTACAGTATTTTTACAATTTCACTTCATACAATGCCCTCCGCTCGCTGATGCGACTAACCCAAACTAACCCAAGGCATGCCAAAAAACTAACTAATGCAATAAAAAAAACTTACAAGGACCGGGCGTCGAACCAATCACATTGCGTTCTAGAGACGCGAGCTTCACCATCTTAGCCAACCTCTCACATTTCTGCTTTTCTCGAAAAGTGTTATACAAACGCGTGAAGTGTGTAAACAACATTGTCGAGCGGAATTCGGGGATGAGGCTCCCCACAGAGCGGCGAGACGCTAATCTCGCCTTCCAGGGTTGTCACGTTCTCCGTCTATTTGAACGTTCCGTCGCCCTTACAAAATTTGCTTGTTACAAAATATTATAAATTATTATTTTTAGGCATATTCTTTGAAGGTTTCGTAATTTTCAACTTTTAACCATGATCACCGTGTACTCTTGCAAACCCTTCGAAAATCAATGCTTTCCGTCACTAGATTTATAAAGAATTTCTTTTTAATGTATAAATGATTCCATGTTATTTTAATCCAATTTTTAAACTGGGTTTTCGACATCAGAAATACGGGTTACCTAATTAGCTGAACATTGAGCTTATGGACGGCAACGTAAGAAAGAAACCCGGAAATTTATTGTTAATGATTATCCGGATTTTTCTGATAGTGAACTAAAAACCTTTTTTAATAAAATTTTAGTCAATCGAGTTGAGATATAATTGTTGTTTCGTATTAATCTCCAAATTAAATTATAAAAATTCTGCATCATTATTACCTTTAAGCATGTTGCCAGTTGCTAAAACTAGTTTACTTTATAAGGAAATACAAATTTTATAATTCATGCCCTTTGGTTAAGGCTTGAAGAAGTTTTCGTTTAATTGAGTTAAAATCTATTGTGGCTCAAACACGTTTAAAGCATTCGCAAATTGCGATTAGCAGGCATATATAGATAAAATGAAAAAGATACAAAGAATTACAAAATACAAAAAAAAAATTCAAATGATTGTTAAATAAATAAGTTCTACAAACTATTCTTATCTGCGCAATCTAGAGATAAAACTGTAATATTATTAAGGTAACTTGTGAAGATAAGTTTCCTTTTGTTCCCTGAATATGCCAAGCATCAATGGAAGTAGGTAGGTACATGTTAGTCTCTGAAGCAGGCGCCACTGTTAATATTGTGTATTGTACAGTTATAGTATGATAATATAAAATGGGATGTGTCTTCTTGAATTGAGGTCTCTCTTTTTAGCAACTTTTGGGGTCCAACGTTATCAGGGAGGGGGCATGTGTGAACTTGTAAAACGCATAACTACTAAAGAATTATCACCCTGTTCTAAGTTTAAACTTGAAACTGGCATATATTGTGTAAAAACGCGAGCGAACAGCGCAGGCAAGCATTGTATGTTTGAGAAATGTTGTGTAAAGGATGTTTATATACCATTAACCAAAATAGTTATAGAACATGGCACCTGCATACAAAATTTATGAATTTTGATATACAGCATTGCAATACATGAAATACTAGAACTATCTAAGAAATTGTATCAGAAGTATGGAATAAGTGAATGCTTTTGTACAGTTTCACCTATCATTCAGAACACGATTGTAATTAACCCGGTGAGCGAAGAAGAGGTATTAAACATTATTGCGGGGCTAAAGAACAAAAACTCTTCTGGATTCGATGATGTAAACGTTAAAATAATTAAAAGGATTAGAAACTGCATTGTTCAGCCTCTGACGAGACTGATGAACGCAAGTCTTGAGGATAGTATTTTTCCAGCGATTCTTAAGACCGCAAATGTTGTTCCTGTTTATAAAAAGAATGACTGTCATAATATTGAGAACTACCGACAGATATCTCTGCTTAGTACATTTTCAAAAATAATTGGATAATACTGTTTAACATTCTAAATGTAGCACAGCACGGATTTCTTCCAAATAAGTCAACGGATACCGAACGCTGAATTATATTTTTCGCTGCATTAATGATGGAAAACATGTAGCCTCTGTATTATTTGATTTGTCCATAGCGTTCGATACCATAAACAACTCATTCTAGTCAGTAAATTGTACAACCTGGGAATTCGTGGGAAGATGCTGAAATGGATTGAGTCCTATGTAAGTGACAGACGAATGACTGTTAAATATGGTGGTGTCCAGCCTGAGGAGAGATGGATAGAGCTTGGGGTTCCACAAGGCTCATTGTTGTTTCTAATGTATGTGAATGATATGTCCTTGAATGTTGGATGTGGACATGTTACCATGTATGCGAACGACACAACCATAGTTGTTGGTGCCGATAGTCTGGATGAATTGTACAAAAGTGTAACGAGTGTATGTAGCGATATGGAAGTATGGTGTAGGCAGAATGGACTGATCTTGAACATGGAAAAGACAGTTTATATGAATATGTTTAATCGTTTTTCTTTATCAGAGTCCGACTACGAGGAAAGACTTAATATCAAGTTTTCTAAAACTAAATTTCTTGGGACCTATATTGACGCTCAACTATCTTTTTGTAGTCATGTTGACTACGTATGTGCTAAGCTAAACTCTGCTTTTTGGTTGTACTGAGCTTTAAAAATACGCTTGATACCGAGGGACTTCTATCTGTCTATTCTTCTTCTTTCTTCTTCTTCTTTAGCCCGTTTGCGTCCAGTATTGAGCATAGGCTTCCCTTAGCGTTCTCCATCTATTCCTATCCTGTGCGATTCTTATCCATGGTAGTCCTGCTGATCTCTTGATATCGTCATACCATCGAGTTATTGGGTTACTTTAGTTCTCTGCCTGATACATTCGTTTCTTCTCCTTTGTCTTAACGAGATACCGAACATTGCCTTTTCCATAGCCCTTTGTGTCACGTTTAGTTTTGTTATTATTCGTTTTGTGTGGGTCCAGGTTTGAGCTCCATAGGTTATGACAGGGAGAATGCACTGGTCAAACACTTTAGATCGCAAGTGCTGGGGTATCTTTTTGTTTTCCAGAATGAAAGGTAATTTTCCGAATGCTACCCCTCCCAATCGTTGTCTTCTCTCTATTTCCATATTTTTATTTTGCTTTCCCAGTGTTACACTTTGTCCAAGATGCTGTGGTGTCATCTGCAAACAATACAATTCTCTGACGTTGTCTATCCGTGTTCCATTTACAGTTATTTGTGGGTCTTGTCGACACATTGTCTTTGTTTTACTTAGGTTGATTTTAAGTCCTATTTTCTTTGATGCTTGCTCTAATTCTGCTATCACATTTTTTAGGTGTTCCTCGTTTTCCGCGAACAGAACAACGTCGTCTGCAAATCTTAGATGATTTAGTCTTTCGCCATTGATATTGACCAGTCCATCCTTTTAAAAACGCCTTCGAGTGCCAAAGTAAATAAATAGTTTAGGTAAGATTGTATCTCCCTGTCTAATACCTCTCTCGATCGGGAAGCTGTTAGTACATTCGTGCATTTTAATGGTTGCTCTAGCATGTTGGTATATGCTTCTAATCAATTCGTGCATGGTTGAGCTTTTCTCTTAGTGCCCCTTGTTCAATAGAGTCAAATGCCTTCTCTTAATCAATGAAGGCCATGTACAGAGGGAAATTGTGTTCGACTGATTTCTCTATTAGAATTTTCACTGTGAGGAGATGGTCGCAAGTACTAAACCCCTTCCGGAAGGCCGCCTATTCTACTGGTTGATAATCATCTAGTTTTGGTGATAACCGATGAGTAATGATTTTTGTAAGTAATTTATACATAATGTGAGAGCAGGCTAATCGGTCTGTAGTTTTGAAGTAATGATGCATCACCTTTTTTGAATAATATTACGACCAAGGCATTGTTCCAATTTTCTGGGATGTTTCCTTGTTCTAGGCAATAGTTGAATAGACTTTTTAGCCTTGGGACTATTATTTCTGCAGCTTCTTCAATCATCTCTATTATGACGTTATCTTCACCTGGAGCCTTATTTTTCTTCATAGATTTTAGGGCGTACATGATTTCATCTTCATTGATTTCACGGATTTCTTCCGACCCAACGTTCATTACTTTAGGATATTCCTCAGCTTGTTCTGGTTTCTCAATTTGTGTGTTATATAGGGTTTTGTAAAAAATTTCTATTGTTTTCAATATTTCGTCTCTATCCCTAATTTCTTCTCCCTCGCTGTTCTTAATAGAGATGATTTCTCTTTTTACAAGCTTGTTCCTTATAAGCATCTCATGTTCTTGTTATTTTCTATTACAAATTCTATTTCCCTTTCATAATGTTTTTCTAGGTCTTTTCTTATCATCCGTCTCGTTTCTCTTCTTGTCTCTCTGTATTCTTCGGTGTCATACTTTCCCTCCTGGTATAGGGTCCTTCTTCTCTCTATTTTTTGTTTTGTTTGCTCTGTGATCTTGTCTTTATTTGAATATGTCGTTTTTGCGGGTTTTGTTGTCGATATTGAATTATTCTCCTTTCCTTCTTGTTTCTTTGTATGCATAATCACCCATATTAGCCCTCACATGGAGAAGACAACTCATTATATACAAGGAAGGAAGAGTTATAATGCCCAAAGAGACAAAACTGGCCCTGCAACAGTCTTTAAACTTGACTCCAGTCATAATTCTTATGCAGCGTCTCTGGATTGCAAATATCTTGGAAGCATGTGGTGAAAGCCCCCAGCACAGGATAGCATAGGCAAGATGAGAGTGAAAATGACCATAGTAAACACTCATAAGTACATCTGGTGAAACAATACTTTTTAAATTGCGAATTATACAGGTTTTTTGTACTAAGGACACTCGTAAGATAGTCAGCGTGTTTCTCCCATGTATAAGCCCAGAATCCAAGTAAATGCCCAAAAACTTCACAGAGCCATGCGCCTCCAGAGGCCTCAAGGAAAAGTCCAACAGCTGAGTCTTTGCCTCATTTATGCTCAACTCATTCGACAAAAACCACTGTTGCACATCGGACTGCACAATTTTGGTCTGCCGATCAACGTCAGTCAAACTATCAGCCCTCTCAATTGCTGTGGTGTCATCTGCAAACAATACAATCTTCGTGCTGGTCAGGGATACACATGATGGAATCTCATTCACATAAAGTAAAAATAGTTGAAGTTCAGATTGTGTAACTCATCCTGCTGGGACTGGGATTTGGTAGCGAGTGCATCTAGTGCTCTCTTCAGTTCTTCCATCTCGTTTACCCCAGTAGGTTTTGAGATGGCCCCATTAGGTTGCAGTTTAGCCATATTTCCTATTATGGTCTTAGTTTGGTTATATAGCTTTGAGTTCTGTTCTTCAATTTTTCCGTTTCAGTTCCTCCATTCCTGATATAATTGCCTTGGTGATGGCAGCTTGCATATCAGTTTCTGCTATTGGTGGTGTGGTAATAGGGACCTTTAGTTTGGATACACATTCTAAGCATCGGTAAGTCACACAAGGCGATCTTTTTTTCACCGTAACACCCCTATGTTCGGATGCAGCAAGGCTGGAGCAGTCAGAACACAGTAGTTTGGCACAACGATCGCATTTGGCGAGGGCATAAGTGTCATCCGGCTCTCTGTTACATTTGCTACAGATTGCCATACTTGACGTGTTTTTAACCTTAATGTTGTCGGGCGATGCCGGAACTGTAGACATTCCTAAAAAACTTATAAACAAGGTATTCTAACCTCGCTTTTTGATGAACAAAAAAAAGTTCAAATTTTGTAGCAACAACTGGACGATTTATAACTTTTGTGAGTCCAGGGAGTGGAAAAAAGATTGAGGTTTCCTGATCACACACAACCTTCACTCTATGAATTGTTTTATGTTTTATAGTCGCAATCTAGAGATAACGTTGTAATATTATTAAGGTAACTTGTAAAGATAAGTTTCTTTTTATTCCCTGAATATACCAAGCATCATATTAGCCTCTCAAACAGGCACCACTGATAATATTATGTATTATACAGTTATAGTAAGATACGATATGTCTTCTTGAATTGAGGTCTCTCTCTTTGGGCAACTATTGGGGTCCAACGTTGTCAGGAGGGGGGCATGTGTGAATTGCTAAAACGCATAAACTACCAATTAATTAACATTTAAGACAAATTGTAAAAAATCCGCGAGCGAACAGCAGCGCAGGCAAGCATTGTATGTTTGCGAATTTTTTTGTAGAGGAAGTTTATATAAGTACCATTAACCAAAATAGTTAGAGAACATGACACCTGCATACAAAATTTATGAATATTGATATACAGCCTAGAAATACTAGAACTACGTAAAGAAAGTCAACCTAATGCAAATAAGTGATTTAAATAAAACATAAAACCATAACATTTGTACGTGAAATAGTAGGTAAACCTCAAAATAGTACGGCCCTGGCTCGTTTGCCAACCAACGCTGCAACTAAATTAAAAGACGCGGCAGATTCGCAGAGGGCCCCGAGCGTTTGCTTGCCGCCCTGACCAATAGGAAATGACCATTCTAAAGCCGGCTGAAACACTACTTCCTTGATTCCAGCAATAGGCAAGCAATGCAATCACATAACAAATTGTATTGTATGCTTCTTTCAATTTCCAAATGCCGAGATATATTAAAACGGTTCTAATAGACCGAGAGCTCGCATAAATATAGGCCTTCTCCTTCCGTTATTCGCGTATATTATTACTTTTCTGTAATTCTATGATATTTAGATATAAGCTGTGCAACAAGTTGAGTTGATGGCTGAACGTTCGAATCAGGAGCAACTCAACATGAACATTATTTTACTAGAAAAAAAAACGGAAAATAAGCAAT
Source organism: Pissodes strobi (assembly GCA_016904865.1). Taxonomy (NCBI): domain Eukaryota; kingdom Metazoa; phylum Arthropoda; class Insecta; order Coleoptera; family Curculionidae; genus Pissodes; species Pissodes strobi. The sequence continues at coordinate 68,610 of MU185494.1, read as the reverse complement.
CTTTTGTCAATAAATGCAGTAAACAAAATTAAAGCAAATTATTTAAATATATTCAGTTCCGTTCAGTGAATGAATGAATGAATGAATACATTGCCCCGCCTTATTTGTTTTTAAAATTAAGTTAATGCACGAGAATGAGCTTTGGGCGAAATGCTTGAAAGGAACAGTCTTTATTGAATTAAATCCAAGCTAGGTCGCTTGATCTATCACTTCCCTTCGGGCTCTTCGAGAATTAATATTTAAACTGGTAAAAAGACTGATTAATATTTAATATAAAAATGGAATAAAAGATATTTCAGTTTCCTCATTTATCCTCGACAATTCAAGAGGATTGATTAAGCGAATTTTTAGTAAATTTGGATATTAAAACGCGATTTGGAGATATTAAAAGAGATTTTAATTCTAAACATACCTGATTAGTTTTAAAATATTTTATCTTAGAAAATTGCATCTTTTAACTAACTTTTTTAAATACTGGAAAACGGTCTGCACTCGGCTATTTGACGGTCATTCGGGAAAAATCGGCGTTGATTTCAGTCAATCTTTCTAGAAAACGGCTTCAGTTTAATTTTTAGGCAATTTTGGGAGCCGCCGACGGAAAACTGTTGTCCGTTTGAGAATCATTGCGTCATATTTGCGGTTTTTCAAAATTTCGATGTGTTACCGAAGAATTATTGGCGAAAAAATTGTTGAAATTTTTTGAGCACGTGCCTTTTGACGGTTTTCCGACCTTTATAGATATTGACAAGAATCGTAAAATGGGCTAGTATTTGGATTGGATATTAGATTTGGATGTCAGTGTCAAGTTCTTCAAGTTGTGAGGACCTTGAAAGTTTTTTCGTAAATTCTTTATGGAAGAAGATATCTACAAATTTCTGGATTGTCGCGAATGTGTTAATCAGTTTATCAAGTGTATTTGCAAATGTTCGCAGTTAATGGGACAATGTTTTTCCGGTAAAATTTGGAAACATTCCATACTTGGATTCCTAATTTTTTCTGGTGGTTTTTGACAGAGAGAAATTAATAACTAAAGTTAATTTCTCTCTGGGTTTTGATCAGCTGTTTCGCAGTGTTGCCATATATAGCCGAAATTTGTAATAATTGGCTAACCTCTGCAATTAAATCCAACGTTGCCGGCGAAAACCGTAGCCGTATCTCAATGCTGCCAACTTACAACAAATGTCCCGATCAAAATATAACCTCTTTTCGATGGAGTACGATGTCTGTAAACAAAACAAAGAAATATTTGCCTGCGACGGATGTAAAGTATCTTTCTGCAAAACATGTGCAGATTTAACAGCATCAGGGCCGTCTTGTCTATATTAAGCGCCGGGGTGCGAAAACCAGCTTGCGCCCCCCCATAGGGTGGTTCGTTTTCAAATAAAAGCACTGCATGTTTATTATAATATACTCGATAATATATCATTGTAATTATTATAATTTATTAAAATAAAAAAAAAAATAAGTCAAATTTTTGCGAAGGGATCAAAGACAAATAATTGTAAGTATTCGTGTTAACTTACAAACGAGTTTCATACCAAAGTTTCATTTAAACAAAAAGAATACATATTTTGCGATTTTAAACATATTTTTTATTACGCATGCATCATAATCAACGATTATCGCACGCTGCAGCGTGCTTAGAATGATGTTTATGATGCGCCTACTTTTTTCAAGGTTGCTATAGAAACATTTGAGCATGTCAAATATGACAGATTAATATGTTCGTCAATATATCCCTTAAGTTTAATATTTAAATCATGTTTGAGATTATGATGCATTCGTAATAAAAAATAGCGTATGATATACGTGTATAAGGGGCCTTTAAATCCCTTGCGACTTACAAAACACTCCGCTGCGCGTCGTGTTTTGAAATATGTCGCCCGTGCTTTAAAGGCCCTCTTCTACACTTATATCATAATATACTATTATATAACTTTTAGATACCTACATTGTACCTATAATAACTAATAATAATTGCTTGTACTGGAATTTCAACTAATATTTAAGTGTCAAAATAGCCGAAAATTACTAAACGTAAGTATCTGTGATGCCTAATAGCCTAATATACCGTAATATATTTAAAAAAATAAATTTAAAAACGCTTACCTTGAAAATGTTTAATGTTAAATTTGAATTTCTCACAAACTCCTTAGCTACTTAGCTTACACAAGTAAATAACTATATATTATATATCAGAATGCTACTACAGTATTACGAAAATTAAAAAAAAAACCCTTTTTAATATTAGATAAATAAAAAGTAAGTATGTATGCCAAACTGAATGTATTCTCTCTGCAGTTATCAACAATAAAGTGATTGAAAATGTTTTTATTTCTATTGGCAAAGCGGCTTTAAACAGACGGGGTGGCGAATTTCAAAGGCCGCCGTTTTATAGCCGACAATTCTTTTTAAATTTGCGGCGTGTGTTTATTACATTCTTGGAATTATTTAATTTAATTTTACGCTGAAAATTCCTTGATGCCTATTTTATAAATATTGGCGCGTATATTTTTATCATAGATGTTTGCTAAGCAATTTTCAAAACGGATTTAATTATACTTATGATATATGACGTAGAAATAGGGCGCTCGGCGCCCCCTAAGACTTTGCGCCCGGGTGCCACGCACCCCTTGCACCCCCGGGTAAAGACGGCCCTGAACAGCATCGGAGGTCAAAGTGCTTCTGTTAACCAAGAGAGTAATGAAGTTCTAGTGTAAAAGGTGCACAAATTACGAAACATTCAATCTCATGCAAAAGCTGATAGATGCAAAATGTCAAATATTGGACACTAAAGAAGAAGTTATAGACATGTTAAAAAATAGAGATTGAATCCCTACAAAGTAAATTAAATATACAAATCCCAGCTTATGCAGAGCAACTGAAAAACCAGGAAGCAAGGATAACTAGAAAAGAGAAAATTAACATCCCAGACTTAATTATTAGACCAAAAAAACAACAGAGCTCAGAAGAAACAAAAAATGAAATACCTAAAAATGAAATCCTGCTAATCTAAATGTTGGGATGAATAAAGTAAGGAAGACCTCAAATGGATGTATTTCTATAAAATGCAGTACGAGGAAAGACATAAATAAACTAAAACAAGTAGCACAACAAACTCTAAATAAAGGTTATGACATAGAAGAAACAAAGTTAAGAAATCCCAGAATACAAATATTGGGTTTTAACAAGAATATGACCACAGAGGAGATAGAAAGATCAATAGAAAAACAAAATCGATATTTTGGAGAACAAGATACTGCTAAAGTAAAGAAATTCAAAAACGGAAACGTAAATTTATTTATAGAATGTAACCCTGTCTTGTTTGGGAGAATAATGACATCAAGAAAGATTTGTATAGACTGGGAAAGATATCACGTCTATGAAGACTTGTTTATTTTGCAGTGCGTTAAATGCAATGGTTTGTACCATAAACAAAATGTCTGTAAGAGTGAAATTATATTTGCCTATTGTGGAGGTACACATACAAAAAGTGAATGTGATAAACTTCGAAAAAATTTATAAATTGTGATTTGGCAAATAAAAAATATAAAACGAAATACGAGACTGATCATGAAGCTGATGACCGGGGAGTGTGTCCAACATATCAATACCACCTACATGTTTTGAAAAATAAGATTGACTATGGTCAAATTTAATCCTAAAAATGTTCTTAAGTATTGCTCTAAAAAGCACTCTGTGTGTTGTGGTGGGCATTCTCCTTGTCAGTGTTTCTGGTCCGGGCCAAGATACTCTAGGCACTAAAATTAAAGCTCGAACTTTATTTGATTATATGTCTAATTCACCCCTTTAGAGGATGAAATATGACGACTTGGAGTTGCTTAGTGCGGATCAGAGTGATATATTGGTGGATGATTGTTTTTTTTAAATCATGTTTGTTGTCAGATAAAAAAATTCAACTAAACATAAGAAGTATAAACATACATTTTGATCAGTTTCTACAAGTGTATGAACAATTTAATCTTCACTCATGTGATATAATAATACTAAGTGAATGTTTTAAGATAAGTAGAGATACGCTATATCAAATTTCAGGATACACAACATATTACAATAACGGGGACTATGACAGGAATGATGGGGTGATAACCTTTATAAAATCTGAAATTAATGCAGTCGTACAATCAATCAATCAATCAATCAATCAAATATATTACAGATCTGTTTTACATGTTATTATAATAGTAAACATAATTTTTTTTTCAAATACTACTAAGATATAATGAAGCACCTAACTGAATTAACAGTTGTATGTGCTACAGCATATTAAACTTGGTCTGTCACAAGCAGGTATTATTAGAATAGTTTTTAGTATAATTCCTCCTATCTCTGAAATGCTTTTTATTAAAAACCTAAACACTTATTTTGAACAAAATGTTTCTCGTAATATTGAAATCTGTATTGGGGACATTAACATTAACAATATGAATGAAAAAAATAATCTAGTGAATGAATATTTGTCATTGATGGGGCAACATGGTTTCCTTTCATATATTAATTCACCCACTCGAATAACTAACACTACGGCATGGCATCCTGCTTAGATCACATATTTATTAGGCAAAAACTAAGAAGTCAAAATATTAATTATAAAGCTTATAGACTGCATTGTAACATAGCAGACCACTTACCAGTATTGTTGCATATTAACCTCGAAAAGCAACTAGGAAATAACAAAATAAATACAAACGTAGATAGCTATGAGTTCTTAGATTATAATTTATTTAAAGAAAATTGCATCACAAGACTGGAATGAGGTTTTAAAGTGTGATAGTGTTGGGGAAGCGGCTGATATTTTTACGAATCTGTTTCTAAAAATAAAAAGGGAATCAACAACTTTGCGAAATAAAAAGTTAAAACACAATTAAAAAATTAAGAAATGGATTGCTGATGGGTTGGTAAATTCTATTAAACACCGTGATAAACTTAAAAAATAACTACATAGGAATTTATCCTTTGCTTTGGAGGTTGAATATAAAAACTTTAAAAACCTATTAAATAAATTATTAAAAGCTCAAAAGTACAAATTTTAAAATTTTATAAAGAACAAATAGATACCAACAAAAATAATCTTAAAAAATGTACAAAATCATTAAAGATGCAACAAATATAGGTAATATTAAACAAAAAACAACTTTTTCCATTGTTGATGACAACGAAACTGCTTTTTTGATAACCTTGTAATATCTAGCTATTGTAATGAGTACTTTGTGAATATTGGAACGAAAATGGCAAATAAAATTAATCCTCCCAATTGTCATTTTAAAATAAATAACAACAATGCATCTATTTTCTTGACTCCTGTAACCGAACAAGAAATAATACAACAAATCTCCTCTTTAAAAAATTACAGTGCCCCAGGCTTAGATGGAATATCGGCAAAACTTATTAAACTCGTTCACTAAGAAATAATATCTCCATTGTCTCATATAATAAATTTAATCTTTAAGAATAGCAATGTGGCTAATAATTTCAAACAATCAATTGTCATACCAAAATCAAGTACGAAAAAAAAATTGGAAATTTTCGACCAGTTAGTTTGATTAATAATTTTGCAAAAATTTTCGAAAAATGTTTGAAGGATCGGTTGATCAAATTCTATAAAGATTTCGACATCCTAGCGGAAAATCACTTTGGTTTTATGGATGGTTTCAGTGCTGCAGATGCTATTTACTCCCTCACATCAAAAGATAGATACTTTAAATAATAATAGAAAATGTATTGCTATTTTCATTGACCTCTCGAAGGCATTTGATACCGTACCCCATGAACAACTTATCCACACTCTGAGTCATTTCGGGGTTAGGGGTATAGTTTTGGGTGTTTTCGAGAGTTATTTGTCAGATAGGGATCAGTTTGGGCGCATTAATGATGTACTTAGTACACCTTAAAAATAAAAATGAGTGTCCCGCAAGGGACAATATTGGGTCCAATTCTTTTCATTTCTTATATTAATTCCCTTTTAAATTTAAACATTAATGATAAAATCATTTCATATTCGGATGACACCGCCCTTTTGTTTACAGGAAATGCCTGGGAGGAAGTTGAAAGTAGAGCTAAGAATGGTTTCTATGAAGTTAAAAAATGGTTTGACTTACACAAACTATCACTAAATACTGATAAAACGAATTTTATTCCTTTCTCCATAACGAATGCAAAGAGACCAGATTTCAATAGTTTAGATAAAATGAATCCTGACTTTAAAATTAAAGCAGTAGCAAAATTAAAGTACATTGGAATTGTAATTGATGAACACCTTAAGTGGACAGATCATATTGAATACCTCTCAAACAAAATACGTAATTTAATTTACAAGTTTTACATTTTGAGGGAATTTTTAAACACCAATTTAATTATAAATGTTTACAAACCGCTAGTTGAATCACTGCTTAGATATGGGCTTATAGTATGGGGAAGTGCTCATAAAACCAACTTACATAAAATTAATATAATTCAAAATTATATTATGAGAATAATCTATAAAAAGTATAGACTTTACCCAACAATCAAACTTTACAATCGTAAAATTGGAAATTTAAAATTTCTTTTCATACAGTCATCATGCTCCTTTATTCATAAAAATAAGAATATGCAAAACCTCATTCAACATACCCATAATACTAGACAAAACACAAATAAAAACCTGACTCTGCCATTGAACACTAGAACTATAAACTCAAGATTTTTTGATTACCTAGCCCCTCCCTTAGCTATACAATATGTTACCTAGAGAGATTAAGTCCATTGCCAAATCAAAATCCTTTAATGTAAAATGCATAGAATACATCTTCCAACATTTGGAAGCTTTCTGCGCTCTACTGTGACCCCGGATTTTCCTGTCGTGGTTACCGTTATGCCATTACTAAACGTTTTGAAAGATATACCGGGTATTATAGTGCAAATATTTAGGTTTATAAAAAAAAATTTTTGTAAACAGTATTATTTTAGGGCCGTTG